>OY735243.1:5615644-5665644 GCA_963457665.1 Thysanoteuthis rhombus | reverse complement strand
AAGAGCAATTAGAGAATTAAATAAAAGCAGGCATTTGATCAGTCTAGATTAACGATTCTCCATAGATCCTCAATAGAAGAAGAAGAAATCAAACGAAGAATCACTAAGATAGCAAGCCTTCGGTGGAGTAAGCTCAATCTTCAAGAACAAAGAAATCCCATTAGTTCTTAAGAGAAGGGTATACAACTAATGCATGCTCTCGATAGTCACATATGAAGCTGGGACATGAAAGCATACCAAGAGACTGACCTGCAAACTGAGAACCCTGCAACTAGCACATGGAAGAATCATACTCAACCTCACATTGAGAGACCAAAAGATCGCACAGTATATTAGAGAAAAAACAGGAATCCAAGACATCATAGAAAACATCAGTAAACTCAAATGATCCTGGGGGAGGTTTGTGTTCAACGACGACGATAAAAGGCTGATGATGATGATTCCTAGTGTTCTCCTTGGTGGCTGATGTAGGCGTGTATTTCCCAGGAACTGGTCGTCATTATTCGAGATCAGATGAAAGCCAGCATCCCAAAAGCCAAATTTAAAAGCCAGCAGACAGGTACCAAGGAGTACAGTCCTGCAGGACTGTAAAGTGCCAACCACCCTGCGATTAGCCATATGGCATCAGCGTAAACTGAATTCAGTCCGCAGATTCTGTCTTCCATGTCTGTAATCATTACGCTACTCCCCACCACCATATATTCAGATGCAAAAATGTCAAGCTACCAACTGTGTGTAAGAAATGTTTACAAAATTTACAATACGGCGTGACTAACTAGACAAATTCAAAAGGTACTGACCCCGCGACGTCCATGATAAAGAGGTCTGCCTCCAACAGTGGACGCTAAAAGGTTGCTGCTATTGCAGTTGATGATGATGATGATGATGATGATGATGATGGTGATTTGGTGAATTGATGACACTTGAAGCATCCAATAAAGACCCACGAACATGATACAAAAATTAGTGACTGAACAGAGCTAAAATTATGAAATTCAGGCAGAAATTAGAGTCTAGTCTTATCTGAATGTC
Organism: Thysanoteuthis rhombus; assembly: GCA_963457665.1. Classification (NCBI taxonomy): domain Eukaryota; kingdom Metazoa; phylum Mollusca; class Cephalopoda; order Oegopsida; family Thysanoteuthidae; genus Thysanoteuthis; species Thysanoteuthis major. The sequence continues at coordinate 5,664,612 of OY735243.1, read as the reverse complement.
GTATTATCTGCCGAAATATAAGGTAATTATATTTACTCACTGCTTTCTTATTTGTAAATCATACGCTTTTATCATCATCAATCTTTAATCATCTATCGTTGGACATGAACTTTTCCCACGATTCGCCACATCTCTCTATCGTAGGCGTTGTAGAGCCAGTACTTTCTGAATTTGTTTAGCTCACCTTTCCATCTTGTATACTGCCGGCTTCGGTTTCGCATGTAATCTTTGAGGATCCCTGATATGAGTCGTGATGTCCATCGGTAGTCTGCCATTCTTGCAACATGACCGACCGATTGTCATTTAAGTTTTCCAGTAGATTCTATGATGTCTCTGCCTCCTGTTTTCTCCCTGATATACCGTACTGTCTTGCGATCACTTCATGTGAGGTTGAGCATGATTCTCTCATGTCTGCGTTGCATGCTTCTCGGTTTGCAGATCTGTCTCTTGGTTAGGTTCTATATTTCAGCTCTATATGTGACTATCGGGAGAATGGGTTGGTTGTATAAACTTCTTTTTTGGATTATTGGGACCTTCTTGTTTTCTGGGGGTTGAGCTTGCTCTGCCGAAGAGTGATTCTTTGCTTGATTTGTTCTTATTTTCTGGGTTTCATGGATATTCGTTTCATAGAGATATGCAATTATATGTATGAACAAAGGCATGAATCCGTTTGTATATGATCGTTGATATATTTCTGCATGAAACTGCATACACGAATATGCACATATGTAACGCATGAACAATTGTGCGTACACACACTGCATACACACAGCTAATGGTCACACACACACACACACACACACACACACACACACACATATATATATATATATATATATATATATATTCTGATTATTTTTGGAGAGTTGAATTATCTATGAGTGATGAGTTCTCTAGATCATGAATATAACTCATGAAAATCATCATCATCATCATCATCCTCAGTCTTTTAACGTCCGTCGTTGGACATAGACCTTCCCCAGGATTTGCCACACTTCTCTATCATGAGCGTCACGGAGCCAGTACTTCCTGAACTTGTCTAGCTCGTCTCTCCATCTAACATTTTGCCAATTCCGTGTTTAACAGTGACTATGTTTCATGCCAGTGCAATCGCTGGACCGTTATGTACTCCCAGAGTCGTAAACGGTTTATATATATATATATATATATATATATATATATATATATAGAGAGAGAGAGAGAGAGAGAGAGAGAGAGAGAGAGAGCTAGTTTGCTATCTACGTATATTTGAAAAAAAGAAATAAAAAAAGAAAAGAAGAAAAAAACGGACTGCTTTCTGGAATACTGCAAGTTAAGTTCAAACATTCATGATTAAATGCTTATTTTCTTTTCATAATTGCAGGGAAACAGAATTACAAATTATGATGGATTTTTTTTTTCTTCAGAACTAAACATCTTATCCAAAATTTATTCTGGACAAATTTTTTTTGGAAATGTGACTTTCAGCTTGAAATGACGAATTTCGAGACTCTAAGAAGTTTCTTCTTTTTCAAGTACACACCCTTGGTTTTTGATGTTCAGAATTTATCTGAAAAATAAACTTGAATTCATTTTGAACAACTGTTGCGTGCATGAGCCTGTGTGTGGTAGAGCGTGTACACGTACGTGAGGGAGTGTGTGCGCGAGTGCGTGTCTGTGTATATGTGTGTGTGCGTACATATGCATGTGTGATTGTTCGTGCGTGTGTTTGTGCACATACACGTGCATGCGTGTATGTGCATTTGCATATGAGTGTTTGCACTCATGCATAAGTATGTGTATGTAACTGTGTGTGTTTGTGCGTGTGTGTGAGAGGAAAGAGTCACCTCTACGTGGAGAATGGCAACAATATGAAAGAAGTTAGAAGAAAAAAAGAAAAGAAAAAGAGAAAAAGAAAACACATTAAGCTTATTGAAGTAAGAAAAGAAAAGATGAACAAATTATTAGAAAGAAAAAGAGAGACATATAGTTCGAGGGTGAGAGAGAGGGAGAGAAATGACGTAATGAACGAAAGCTGTAAGTGTAAATCGATAATAAAAACATGTTCTAAATTTGCTGGGTTGTTACTTTCTCTTCTTATGATCTCTCTTGTTGGACAACAGGCCTCTTGTAGACGATTGGACTCGAGCCTTGCGCCGGTAGATCACGTAAGGTCAGAGGCAATTCAATCACTAAAACCGACAAACCCTCGTGAATTAGCTTCAATGATGCTACACTCATCGTTGGCACAACATGATGGGTCAAAGTGGAGCCTGCTTCAGGGAGATTCCGTTTTATTCACTTTTCAACACATTCTTGTTTTGAGGAGTTTTCTAATGAAATATCTATGTGCGATAATGTCGCTAGGTGGCGCCCAGATTCATAACAAATTCCTCCTAGATGAGGCTTACTAGCAGACGAATTTGGCACAAATAACTACAACGCGCCATTTTTATTAAGTCTTCTTTCTCTTTTAGCGTTCCCCTTTTCCATACGGGGATAGAGTAGATGGCTGGCTGGTTAAAGACCACTAAAACACTTACATCGCTGTTTCGTAATGAATTATGTGTACAGAATGTTCAATTATTTGTTTATCAGCCAACATTGCACAGGCCGCCATTTTGGTACTTTCACCGGCTCGTGCTCAAACAAACAGCACACATCTATGCACAAAGGCATGACTTATACACGTGTATGCATACATACACGTATACAAGCTCACTGTTATATAGGCCAGTGATTTCCAACCTTTTTCATCTCGCGGCGCAGTGAGCCAGCCGCTAAAATGGTCGAGGCACACCATCAATTGTTAAGGATAGATTTGATTGGCGGTCCTACTCTACGGAATTGAGGGAAGACTTTTTTCTAAGGGTCAAAAGTGAGGGGAAGCCTTATCCCCCCCCTTTTTAGAAACTAATCGTAAAACAGTTTCCCTTATTTATCTATCTATTTATTCATTCAATAATTATCGCGTTGACAGAGGTATGCGTTCTCTGAATGGTCTGTAGTTTCCATTTTGCTCATCTATTACTGATTTTTGTTGGGGTTTTTTTTGGCTTTTAATAGAAACTGTCAATCAAAACTGTCACCAAACTTATTAATATAGGTTTCTCCAATTTTCAAACTGGTCTGGATGACTCGTTATGAATATATGCATGTATGTATCACACTTACAAGCATCACCGACAGAGCTATAGATCTGAAAATTTTAACATGAGAACCATGCAACGTGCACATGAAAGAATTATGCTGGGCCTCACATGGAGAGACCATAACACAGCACAGTACATCCGAGAAAAGACAAGAATCAGGGACATCATATAATCCATTGAAAATCTCAAATGGCAATGGGCTGGCCATGTTGCAAGAATCGCAGACAACTGATGGACATCACGACTCGAACATGGATCCCCCGAGATCACATGCACAACCGAAGCCGGCAGAATATTAGATGCAGAGACGAGCTAGACAAGTTCAGGAAATATTGGCACCGCGATACCCATGATAGAGAAGTGTGGCAAATTCTTGGGAAGGTGTATGTCCAACAACGGACGTTGAAAGACTGATGATGATGATGATGATGATGATGATGATGATGATGATGATGATGATGATGATGATGATGATGATGATGATGATGATGATATCTACGAAGAACTTTTTTTTCCTTTTTTTTTTTTCAATTCCCACCATATAGGTTTTTACTTTTTGCAAAGAAAAAACAACTTTTTGATATTTTTCAAATTTATCTAGTCAAACAGAATTTTAGTTGGGGTTCAAAATTCAATTCAGATTGTTGCTACATCAATCCCTTAGTTTGAGTCCGGTAGGGTTTACGCTTGATCTTTATTTGAATTAAGCCTTTTATTGTAATCATTATCCAACAAAATGTTATAATTACCGCTCCGAGACAGCATGCTGCCGAAAGACGTTAATCATGTGGTGGCTCCTAATGAGTGACCAACAAGACCTGTTCTCATTTGTTTCAATTTGCAATGACACACCTGAACCTCAAAATTAAATGTAATTTATTTTGTCGTTATTTTCCTCATTCTGACCGTTGAACTCATCCTTTAATCAAACTCTAGTCTAAACCTGTAGTTGACTACGTTTTCCTACCGTAACAAGGAGAAGAACGACAAGAACAATCCTCACCGAAACGGTGGGGGGGGGGGTTAAAAATTAGCATTCACCTACCGTGACTTAGAAACACAGTCAACTGATAGCCACCAGTTATTGCAACGTTTTGGCCGATCTATACTGTCCTTCATCCTGTACGGAATGCGGGATTCAATTGTAAGAACAACTCTTAGAAAACTTAATAATCTCAAAATTACTGAAGGCATCTTGAAACGTTTTTCTTTCCTATTTTTTCATTCATTTCTTATTTTGTCTTACCCACCCCAGTATCTCTCTCTCACATAGACACACACACACAAATGTGCATGCACATGCGCACACACACTCACGCACATACACACTAACGCACTCTCATACATGTGCGAACACACGCATACGCTCAGAGTAAAGTTTTGTCAAATTTTGCATAGATGTAAGACTAAGAACTATGCGTTTCATCTGAACACATAATAGTTATATATGCAAATTTCTTCTCTGTTTGTTTGCGCATTGATCTCATAGGTAAATCTACCTTCCTATTATGACATCACAATGAAGGTTACGCTATAGAAACTCCTATGCCTGATCAACGTTTAAAACTTGAAGTTAAGTCGAGGCTTTGAAAAGTCTTAAGATTAGAATTGATTTATTGAAAATAATTTGTCCAATAAAATAGCTTAAGGTTTCTCAGTGCCAATCCATACATAGATAACTCCGTCATCTTGGGTGAATATATTCCAGTTTTCATATAATTAGAATATTATTTCTCTGTTTTGTATCGTATTCGCAATTAAATTCAAATTTCAATGTCTTGGGTAAGAGCATTAGTTCTTATGATACATGTCACAGTCAATAAGTTTGAAGTCATATCAAAAATAGATACGGTCAGAATAAATTCTATTTGTTTTTGCCGGAAAACATCTATATCAGAGTTAAAAAGACATCTCAAAACATCCAGATTCTGGAAAGAATCCAGATGTTAATATCAAATTCTTCAAATAAACCTTTCTTCCGCCCAGCTACTTCCAAAATATTTCAGAATGGGTTCAGTAGCGTACTGATACCAATTTTTTATGTTTGTAGACAAAAAAGTGTGGCCAGGAGTGATGGAACACACAAACTCAAAAACAAACACACAACACACATCCACGAACAGACACCCACATGAAAAGGATAAAGCCCTTCTCCACTCTTGAGGACTACAACTGTTCAATGAATAAATAACTTCTTTGGTTAAACTTACTTATCTGACACTGAAAAAGACTAGTGTAAACATTGCAAAAAGTTATCGTCTTAAATGGCTAAAAGTAACTAGATTTTTCCATATTTTTCCAGCTAACTTTTAAGATAAAAAGTACACCCGGAAAAACATATGGAAATCCTGAAATATTAAGTACCCTATAAATAAATGTTTAAATTCAATTTCAATGAATACATTATTTTCAGATCATGATAATTACACTTTTTATTTATTATCATTATTGTGTTAATTTCTTGTCAATGAGTTATATAATTATACCTTATGGAGCCTTTGTGTGAGTTTTCGAGTATGCTTCACATTTCAAGACTTGATATGACTTTTCGTGCATCCTTAACATCTTCAGGAATAAAGTTAGCTCTAAATGAAAAATGAAAAATATCTAGCAGCTTTTAGCCATTTCAGCCATAAAGAGAGATGGTCTTTTACCTTATTTTCACTAGCATTTTTGTGCTGGATTTGCAAGTCTTACCATTTCTTATTGTTCACTTTAATCTACTTAGGAAGAAATCTTTGAACTTGTTTCCATCGATATTGAAAAAATTAGTGTCACTGAGTGAGTGAGCCGAGCTAATTAGATAAATGTTCTGAGTAGCATCTTCTGACTTTACAATATTAGCTTGCATGACTTGGCTTTTCCTTCTATCTTTCTTTGTCATAATTGAGCGATATTCTTCATGGCTTTGGTGTTGTAATAATTGATTACCCCTCCCCCCGCTCCCTTCAACTTCCGCTTCCACATTGAGCTCTTTTTTTTTTCCTCGGTCTCTTTCACATTATTTTTAGATGACCTGTTTGAAGCAGAGATCTGTAAAATGCATCAAGGTGTGATTTTTTAAGATGATTCGGCGAAGTGTCTCACGAAGTTGTTCTTTGGTGATTATCGAACACTTCTGCGTTCACTTCGCGGTCCCGGGCCACGAGAGGGACTGATGAGACTCTATAAAAACTGATGAACCATTCTTCTTGAAGATTCCAGAGATAACAGCTTGAAACATAATGGCAACGCCTCACTTCCTTTTTTACTGAAAGAAAAAATATAAATACATGAGTTAAAGTTAATTCTAAAAAATATCGTATTTTAATTGTAATACAAAAAAACTTTAAAAATGGTGGATTATTATTTTTTCATTTTTTATTTATTCATCGTTTTTATTATTCAAATGTATTTTAATTGAAAAATGATAAAATTGTGCAATATATGAAAATATAAAGGTAGATATTGCTAGTGGGGCATTAAGCTTTCTTTGTTGCCCCTCAGCAATTATTATATAAATGGAAAAAATATAATTGATTTGTTATTGTTTGCTTGGAGAAATAAACTATATTCAATTCTATACTTTTTTTATTCTATGCAAATAGAAATGAGCCCATGAGTAAGATTTTCTTTCAATCTCTACAGACTATTCTCCACAAATATTAACTTTCTATACATATTGCATTTTATATACATGTATAATTGAGGTTTGCATTGCTTGGAGAATGGCCTTCCATACGCATTACATTTTTTTGTGTGGATAATAGACATTTGTATTGCAGTGAGCTTGGAGAATAGCCTTCTATACACATTGTATTTTATATACATGGAAAATAGAGATTTGTATTGCAGTGAGATTGGAGAATAGCCTTCTATACATATTGCATTTTGATGGCGTGGATAATAGATATTTGCATTGCAGTGAACTGGGAGAATAGCCTTCAATACACATTGCATTTTAATAGAGATTTGCATTGCAATAAGCTTGGAGAATGATATTTTATACACCCAGCATTTAATAGACGTAGATAATAGAGATTTGCATTGCATTGAGCTTGGAGAATAGCTTCCTATACACATAGCATTTTATAGACGTGGATTATAGAGACTTACATTGCAATGAGATTGGAGAATAGCCTTCTCTACACATTGCATTTTATATATGTGGATAATAGAGATTTGCATTGCAGTGAGCTTGGAGAATAGCCTTCTATACATATTGCGATTCAAAGTCGTGGATTGTAGAGATTCAAATTGTAATGAGTTTGTATATATATATATATATATATATATATATATATATATATATATATATATATATATATATATATATATATATATATATATATTAGAACCGCATAGAGATCCATTGAGAGAGTGATGCCAGGGATAGCTCAGAGAGATAGAAAAAGATCAACATGAACCCGTAGGGAAAATAACATTCAATTTGTTAAGCGATGAAAATGGAGATTGGCTGAACACTCATCCCGAATAAATTACTAAAGATAGAGTGAAAGGTGAGCCGATTAATGCCCATAATACAGTAATTAAAGTAAGAAAACATAAGTTACAAGATGGAGGGATGAGATAGAAAGGTTTGTCGGTCAGATATTGTAAAATCAGCGCAACCGAGGTTGTCATGGAAGTTGGGAAAGGCTTTTTTAAAAATATGTTTTAAAGTATATTGAGATGTTGAGTATTTTAAATGAGAAAAATGTGACGGTTTAAAGAATATAATTGAGTGACAATGTGTTTTAAGATCCACCGATCATAACCTTTGTATCTATCGTAATTATAACAGTCATTCACTGTCTCATTATCTGATTTTTTATTTTTTTATAATGTTTTCTACCGATGTTCATAATAATTAAATCTGTCAGTCTGCTGATGGAACGTCCCCACTAGGGCGTACACATGAGCAAAGCGTATGGAGATCCTGGAATCCCCAATCGTTAGAATTCCTTTCTCAGTCTCTCTCCTTGATGTATTCAGAGGAAAGCAAAGAGTGATATGTTTACATTTTTCAAACAATTCTATTCACCGTTAGTTTTCAATTTCAGTTCTAACTTAGTGAAATAATATGAAGAAAATATGTATGGGAACCATAACAATATTTTTGTTCCAAATTTTTATCACTTCTTCCGTAGTCTTTGGTTCAAATTTTCATAGTGATTCATTGAGAACTTTTTGGAGACGTAGTGTGGACAGTCATGAGCATGCTGAAAGACGTGCAAAAAAGGAAAAATCTCTCAATCAAGGAAAAATTCTTGGATCTGGCCCCTAATTCAGCCACCCGATTGTCTACCCTTCCACAAAATTTCGTTAGAAAAAAAAATTACCAAGAAACTATAGGAATATTTTTTAGGCAGTCCACTTGGTGTCATACCCTCTGATGGTATCACTTGGGGGACACAATCTGCTTCCCGTTGGTGCACCATTTTTATGTATATAGTTTCGGAATATTGCTCACATTCTTGTCCAGTCATTGAGGGATAATAAGGGTCTTTTTCCATCCCACTTCAGTTTTTAGGTTGTGGGGTGGGGGTTGTTCCTATTTTACTGTTGATTTTGAGTACTGTATTGTCCTATGTATAATCCACTGCCATAAATGAGCTGCAGCCGTTGATTATCTGCAGCCTTCGATTGAGCTTCAATTTCGATTGAAAAATGCATTATCTCATGTATACAATTTATGTATACATACAAATATATATATATATAACAATTATGTTTCCATGGATAATACGCACCTGTAGAGCTGAGAAAAATCAGGTAAATGTAGATTATACAAAGTGAAATACAGTACAAGATTGATGGTTTGTGGTATGTTCCTTTGTTTATATTTCCTCCAGGATTTAGTGATTCTTTTATTTGCAATGTTGTTTTTCTCATTTTATTTTCTCGTGAATTCGTATTTATTCTAGGTTCCAATAGCGAGTTTTTGTTTTCAAGATGTATTTTGTTTGACCGGCAAGCCTGGTTAGATGCTTCATGTAATTTCTGCTTTTTCCATATTTCTAACAATGTTTTTTTTATCGCCCATCGCCCTTCCGTGGAAGTTTTACTTCCAAAGTAGGAACACATAACTACTTTATTGACATTGTTCTCTCATTCTTTATTGTGTTAGCGATTACTGAATTCCGATAGCGTCCTTCCGATCGGTTATCAAAAGAGAATCAACCAGGAATGTAACAGAGTCTTTACTGATAACTCTAAATTGAAAATCTGTCGGGAATGTCGCAGAAATATGATATTAGAGCCCTATGTTAACTAACTGGATGATTTTTTTAAATTTTCTTCCACCACGGAACTTATCAGGACACCCCCGTTTATCTAATTTCTCATGCTCATTCGCTCTGTAAATATTTGATTAATGTGATTATTAAAATACACGTTTTTCTTTCTTTAAAAGAAAACCATTTTTTTAGCAAATCCCTTTAAAGCAGGCTCAGTTTTTCTCAAGAATCTATTATCAAATGTTAACAAATCAGGCTCAAATTTTCCTAATTTCTTAATTTTTTTCGTACAATATTTTCAAGTAGACAAAGATGATTCCTCGATAGGAAAAGAAATACAAATTTGATAACTGGATCATTTCATGGAGATTCGTCGTCCCAAGTAGATGTAGTGGTCTACTTTCTTTGGCCCTGTTTTTCCGATTTCGATTGTTGTGTCCTTGGCATATTTCTTGCGCATGATATCGGTTTCACAGGAGTTCATAAGAAAACCTTCTTTCTTGTTTCCTCCTCTCAGTCCGTCTGGGGTTCATTAATGTTTTCGACAAAGAGGATGATGTGGTCAGCAAGTCCTAGATATACGCCATCTATTCTAATTCTTTTATTTTCGTTGTCAAATTTCTGAAGATCATTTCGAAGCAAGCAGTGAAGTTCCGGGATGAGTAAGCGTCGTCTTGTTTTACTTCTTTTTTAAACTTAAAGAATCTCTTAGTTTGACAAAGGAACTGTTTAATTGGTTGATATGTAATTAAGAAAAAGGGAAGACCCAGGTAGGTACTAACCAATCAGCTAGGTGAAAACCAACCACACAGACAGGCTTGCTTCAAGAATTACTCAGCCACGGACCATTTCCATACGATGAATTAACTGAGAGAAAAACAGCAAAATATAAAATGCCACTAGTCATACACAAAGCCATAGGGGCAATTGCAGAGAAAGGTGTAGACCCCGTACTTGTCAGAGTTCTGCAACGTATCTTATCGGAGATAGTGTAATCTAGGGATCAGCACGTGTCGATATTTGGCTTGTACCCGTAATCCTTCTAACCCGCACCGTAAATGTTTTAGGATCTGCTTGTAACCGGTCCGTATTTTTTCCATGCTTTGTAGTCGCTGCACGTGATCTATTTTATTTTGAAACCAACTAAACCTACCTATGCGTTCAAGTTTGAGATTGTGGCGGTTTATTTGAATTGATTAGTTAGCCTCTGACTCATATATTACACTTAAACTTATTAAACCATTACATTTAAGGGCACGAAGAAGGGGTCGGGGATAGTGGGGCTATTTGGCCTAGGACGACGGTTTTCGGGAGTTGCCTACTTCAGACGTGTACTTGCATATACTGATATATAAATCATATATATTCAAGAGGCAAAAAAAAAGTAGAAATTATTTTTTTCTCAAATAATTTCATGTGCTTTCAATCAAGATCTTCACTTCTTACGGAATTAACCTATGATGTTTTAAGAGAGGGTTCTAACAGAAAAAGATTTTTCGCAAGTAATTTTGGTCACAGACCCTAAAGTCACAATGTACGCGGTCCGCTGCGCAAATGTAACCGGCCATAAAGTCATAGACCCTAAAGTCACAATGAAGGTAGCACTCTACGCAAAATATCCGGCCATAGAGTCACAGACCCTAAAGTCACAATGTACATGGCATGCAGGACAAATGAAACCGGCCATAAAGTCACAGACCCTGAAGTCATAATGCTGGTGGCACACTGCACAATTGAAATCTGCTATAAAGTCACAGGCCCCAAAGTCACAATGTAGGTTGCTTGCTACACAAATATAACCGGCCATTAAGTCACAGACCCTAATGTTACAATATCAGAGGCTCTCTGTGCAAATGTAACTGTCCATAAAATCACAGGCCCCAAAGTCACACTGTACGTGGCTCTCTGCGCAAATGTAACCGGCCATGAAGTCACAAAGTAGGTGGCATGCTGTGCAAGTTTAACCGGCCATAAAGTCACAGACCCTAAAGTCACAATGAAGGTGGCTCTCTGCGTAAATGTAACCGGCCATAAAGTCACAGCGAATGAGTATTTTGCTTTCTCTTCAAACCTAATTAAGACGAGATAAATAAATCAGAAAACAGCCTTCATTCATTCAAATTTACCAATAAAAACATTACGTTAAATAAATAAAACAGATTAGATTAAGATATTATTTATATCATTTAAAAAACGTTTTTGGTCTGTTCCCTGGAGTCCTATGATCTTATGGCCGGTTGCATTTCGTGGATGACGCAGCGTACCACTTACATTGGGACCTCACAACTGTGACTTAGTGGCGAGTGACTTTATTTCAGGGATTCATAATTTTTGTATTTCTAGATCATAATACCTCACATCTCTATTTACAATTTCAAGTAAAACCCCCTTCTACAACTTTTAAAAGATTAACTTTTTCAAACTGCCAAAGTCCCTGTAGAAAGGAAGGTTATATTCATCGAAAGGGCACACAATAACTTGAGTAATACTTTCTTCTATTTTATTAGCTATTTTGGTGATTAAATTTTGGGGCAGATCCAGGAAATTTCCTTTGATTGAGAGATATACCCGGGGTTTTTCCGTACATTTTTGACGGTCCACATTATATCTCAAAAAGTTCTCAATAAAGTACAAAAAGAATTTATAGTAGGATGACAAATAGGTTACAAGAGAAGTGAATAAATATTAAATGAAAACATTTTCATGATATCCAAACTTATTTACTTCATATTTGTTCACTAATTTAGAATTTGTTAGTAAATGTAGGCTTATGCCATCACATTGAATATAACAGCAGAATCACGGCGAATAATGGATAATTTACAAAAGAGATCTTGGAAAGAAAGCAAGTTCTGGGTGAGTTGGGGATGTCACCATGCGTCGCCACCCTGGGTTACACCAACCTTGGGTCTGCCACTGTTGGGGCACTCTGGATTAGTGGCAATGATGTTTTGCACCGAAACCATGCCTGACCAAAGAGTAATCATTTGATGAAGGCTTTATTGGCGGCAAATTTTTTTTTTTCATGTAACAGCATGTGTATAAAATTTTTTTTATATATATATATATATATATATATATATATATATATGTGTGTGTGTGTGTGTGTCTGTCTGTCTGTCTGTCTGTCTGTGTCTGTGTCTGTATATATATATTGACTTAATGTAATGTTGAATATATGTTTTAAATGTATTTTAGATATTGAGATATCTATAAAGGCATTTTGTTAAATGAATAAAATTATAAATAAATACATCACTGGAATATAATGCATAAAAACATTTTCCAACATGGCTGACCATATCATCATTGATTCAAAACGTCATTGTATTATTACATGATAACGGAATAAACTTATTATTGTGTCGTATCAAGAGAAAATCATGTTAGATTAAAATCTCAAGCAAACAAATCTTTAAAGAAACTTGTTCTTTCCATCAATATTACGTTGAACTAAGTCTTCGTATCTTCAATGCATTTATTTGTTTTGACTAAACCAAATCAGACATACTATATCAAGTTGAATATTTTTTAAAGCAAAATGGTGGAAAATAGATAGCCAATCCAGTCAATCATTATCGAAGGTTGTGTGTGAGTCATTCAGGATAGACATGAAAAGTCTCTACTCCTAATAAAATAGAGGTGGGTAAAGCTGTACCGATGGTAGAGGGCACTCCTGTGCAATGGACATCCATGGGCCGTCAGTAGGCATAGAAAAATCCTCAACCTCCTTTTGGTCAAGCCGTACCGATGGTAGAGGATCCCTCTTGTGTGATATATATTGACAAACCGTCAGAAAGCATAGAGGAACTCTCAACCCCCGCCAAAACGGAAGCTGATGAACCTTCATACAACTTTGTTGAGAAAGGTGTCACTTATTCTGGACCAATAATGCCTCGTTCTGCATTCGGGGTACAAATAGGGGGCCAATCTCATTAGGGCCACATCTAATTTTCACCTTCAACTTATGTATGATGAGAAAATATTCGTTCTCATAGATCTCCTTCTGTCCTGTCATCCATATCGCCATTCTTGCTATAGCCAACAGTGTGAGCATCCTAATCCGTCTCATCATAGGCCACCACGGGGTTGATATGTTCATGCTCACGAGACAGTCGAGGCGAGCCGTCACCTCATTGACGTAGCTCCAGAGCGGACGGACCTGGTCACGTAAAAGGCGTGCAAAGCCGTTTCCTCCATGTCAGTTAGAACAGGGACAAACGGGCAAGTCCACCGAGGCCACTCTGAAAGCCCAGTCATCAAGGGGTAACGCATTCCGAACCAATCACCAGGTGAGAGAAGACAGGGTTATTGAGGTAATCTGCCAAGAACCACAGAGAGCCGAGCTCTCCCTCAATGCTGAGCCATCCTCCGAACGGTTCCTAAACTGCCCCCTCCACTGAATCCGGATACTGTATATTTTTAACGATGCCACTCGCTAGGGAACGGCGTATCTCTACTGGGCCTCCGACGGCCTTAGACCATGGGAGGTGGAGATTTAGGAATGCCTCACCTAATCTTCCACTACCACGCAGGCTCCTCCCATTTGATAATGTTCAGGAATACCAACTGAATACCTAACCCTAATGATACTGACGTTGACCCTAAACCCTTAACCTAACAAAACCATTTTAAAACGGGAAAGGTAACAATTTTCGATCTTCACAAAAGAATACTGCATTTATTCGAGTACAATGGTATCTCGAATATAATGATATAAATGGACACAGATACTTACTGTAAGATATGCAAATAGACTAAACCAATGCTACAAAGAACACTAAGCACTATAAACAAAGGTCACAGTCTCAAATACCAAATACATAACCACCCTGGTATTAGAGACGGATTCATAACATCAAGATCCTTTTCATAATCGAACTCACTTTTAGATGAAAGAGTCAACTCTATTTCTCTCAACATGTTTGAGAACAAGCTATCAAAAGAAGCTAGCTTACTTCACAAATAAACATCCCTCAAGTACTCACACCTTTAATGCCAACCGCTGTGACACCTCTTAGATGCATCATCGGTCGGTTGTCTTTATGATTCATACTTTATGATATTATGCGATCCCAACCTATGTTGCTAAAAATCCAGAATTATAATCTTTATACTATATTCGAGTAAAATGCTACCCCAGAGCGCATCTACGGTCTAACTTTCAGGCTTTTTCCAAATGGTTCTGTAACTGTATAAGGAGATGAATGGCTTCACTGATCTTGTGTAGAGTATGCCTGTGCAGTTATAAAATTCAAAGAACGAAAATGGCAAATATCTGTTCGTGTATAAAATAGAGTTAGTTTTGGTACATAGTAATAGTAATAGTAGTAGTAGTAATAATAATAATAATAATAATAATAATAATAATAATAATAATAATAATAATAATCATCAGAAATCGAGTATAAATCTCTATATCTTTCAAAAGACACTTTTCCTAAGTCACTTGATCTGATGGGATTTAGTTTGGTTTACTAAACTTGAGTACAGGTATACCTTGATTAGTGCGGTTGAATAGTTTAAAAATATCAAAATAGCACTGTTCATGTTCTTATGATTTCAATGTATTTTTCAGCTTTATTCTTAGTTACATTGATTTGTTCTGCAATACCTTGCACTAATTATATCATATTATGATATATTTATCATAAACACCACCAACTGGAGATACGTCAAACAGATGTAATAGGGGTTGCCATTTAAGGTGTGAGTATTTTAGAAATTTTTACATTCGTCTAGTAAGTTTGTTCCTTTGTTAGGTTGGGTTTTAGATAGATAAATAAATGTAAACATACTGTGTAGATCGATAGATACACGTCTTGTAAGAAAAATCTATTCCTCTAAGACCAACCCTTCGTTACTGTCATACCTAAAAAAATAAATCTTGAAGGAAGGATTGGAAATTATTGACAAGCAAAGACAATTTGACACGGAAAACATTTTCAGACAGACGTACAAAGCAATAGGAAGACAAGTGAAAAAAGACGACAGACATCATCACCGTCGTCATCATCATCATCATCATCATCATCATCATCATCATCATCAGCCCTTTAGGTTTATGTTTGTCATTGGACAGATACCTTCCCCTAAGATTCGACAGACTTCTCTATCATGGGCATCGCGGAGCTAGTACGTTCTGAACTTCTCTAACACGTCACACCATCTTATTTTAGCCAGACACATTTTCGAAAATGATTTATGGGGACCCACGTTGTGAGTTGTGATGTCAAGCGGTTGTCTGACATTCTTACTACATAACCAGTCCATTGTCATTTGAGTTTCCTAATTGATTCTCTATCTCTGACTCCTGTTTTTCCTCCTCTAAATATATTATGCTATCTTCTGATCTTTCTGTGTGATATCGAGCAAAGTTTTCTCTCGTGCACGTTGCATGGTTCCCATGTTTCAGCTCCATAGGTGACTATCGGAAGGATGCATTGGTTGTAAGCAGGGGTTGGGGCAGAAATAAATAACAGCCCACAAGTACAATTTCATGAATGTAAATAAAGATCATGATGAAATGCACGACTAAGAATGGGTAGAAGATGGCTTTCCAAACCTTTTGCATTGGGAACTCACTCATTGAAAAATAGAATTGTATCATAGACGGATTCATGACATCCATATCCCTTTCATACTGAAAAGAAACCAAAAGAAACCGTAAACTTTATTCCTGTCATGTTAAAAAAAAAAACTAATAAGGAACAAACTTTCTACACAAATGTAAAAATTTCTAAAATCCTCACACCTTAAATGCCAACCCCAATTACATCTGTTTGACGTATCTCCAGTTGGTGGTGTTTATGATAAATATATAATAACTTTGTGATGCATTGTAGAAATACCTTGAACAATGCGTTTTTAATAAGTGCAAAGTATTGCAGTACAAATCAATGTGACTAAGAATAAAACTGAAAAATACATTGAAATCATAAGAACATGAACAGTGCTATTTTGATATTTTTAAACTATTCAACCGCACTAATCAAGGTATGCCTGCACTTGAGTTTAGTTAACCAAACTAAATCCCATCAGATCAAGTGACTTAGGAAAAGTGTCTTTTGAAATATATAGAGATTTATACTCGATTTCTGATTATTATTATTATTATTATTATTATTATTATTATTATTATTATTATTATTATTATTATTATTATTACTACTACTACTACTTTTACTATCATTATTATTATTATTACTACTACTACTATTACTATCATTATTATTATTACTACTACTACTATTACTATTACCATCATTATTATTATTATTACTACTACTACTATTACTATCATTATTATTATTACTACTACTATCATTATTGTTATTATTATTATTATTATTATTATTGTTGTTGTCGTTGTTATCATTGCTATTATAATCATCATCTCAGTTTCTCAGTACTTTCTTTTTGATAATGACAATAATGATAACAGCAGCAACAACAACAACAACAATGATAATAATAATATTTAAAGACATCACTGTCGTCATCTTCCTAACCTTAATCTTGATCCCACTCATGTTTACAGTCATTTGACAGCCTAACTCACTGATTCTTCAATTAAGAATCACCGATCACATTTATTGTTTCCTATCATTCAACCCTTTTGCTTTAATTCGTTTTTATTAAATGGCTTCCGATATTCGTGGTCAGCTACTTAGCCTTCATACATTCAAACCCCGATACACCATACTCGGACATGTCGAAAATACAACATTGCTTTGACTACCGTGATCATCCTGATTACTTCAAATCCACAATTTCATTGTGTAGGAAGAGAAGCCATTGAAATATTGATTT
Source organism: Thysanoteuthis rhombus (assembly GCA_963457665.1). Taxonomy (NCBI): domain Eukaryota; kingdom Metazoa; phylum Mollusca; class Cephalopoda; order Oegopsida; family Thysanoteuthidae; genus Thysanoteuthis; species Thysanoteuthis major. The sequence goes on along the minus strand of OY735243.1, from coordinate 5,647,451 downwards.
CCCCCTTCAAAAGGTTTCGTTCTATTCTTTATGTGGGCAACTGCTTGGCTGTAATGATTCATCGTGAAGAAGTACACACATTCACCAACTCGCAAATACATTCACACACACCCTTACACATACTTGAGCGCATGGGGGTATGGGCTCAATAGCACACGCACTAAATAACAAACTCCCACGCACTTATACAAGCATTCATATAGTTACTGCTACATATATTTGCATGAGCACGAACACACATACTCATTTATGCAGATACATACGCATGAATCCATATGCATATAGAGAAGCGTACATTCATTTTCACGTACACAACTGCATACGCTTATCTAGTTAAATGTGTATATATGTGTATGTACATGCACAACTACATTCGTAATCATACGTAAATGTATACACTCATCAGTTCGAACTTATAGAAATATGAATACACAAGCGCATACCAACTATGTTCAATGTATATATATTTACATATATTTATATATTTACATATATTTATCAGCTGAATAGGGGGTGATTAGCCAGATTTAACCGAAATATTGCTAATTTGGCAACCTACTTCAGCTTCCAACTGTCTCCACTCCTGAAACACCCCAACATCCCCATGGAAACCAAAGCCCAACTGATCACCACAATTGCTCGCCCAACGCTGACCTACCAATGACAGACGTGGGCACTGGCCAAAGCCCAGGGGAGAATAATTACTACCTGTGAGATGAGGTCCTGTAGGCAAGCGACAGATAAGACAAGCAGCAAAAAAGATGAAGAGAGACTGGACTAGCAACGAAAAAATCAGAAAAAATTGTCGGAGCAATACCAGTCCTCAAGTCTACAGAGCGCCAGGGAAATAAATGGTTCAGGCACCTGGTAAGAATGGCAACTGACCTTTTGGACTGAGGGCATGGCAGAAACGCTCAAGTCCCATGGCCTGACCGACACACTAAACGATCAACACACATAAATACATACATACATATATATATATATATATATATATATATATATATATATATATATATATATATATTATAAATGTGTTATATCACTTGGAAAATTTATTTGAAATGATCTCTATCATTTGGCCTCAACAGCATAGAATAAACAATTACATTTAAATATGACGACGGCAGGAATCGAACCTGTAAACGATAGGATAGCCACTTACCGTTGAACTAAACAGGCGTTGGTAATGCAAAGGCCCAAATAACTGCTTTAACTCTAAATTCTCATTGTTGTTCATTTCCGCTCTATTTGTTTCTCAACAGGGACAATTATATTGTTAAGAAACGTATATATAATCCGATATGAATAATCATAGATACGTTATATTACATTGAAACTCAACTTCAAATGATTTCCCGTTTTTACACGGTGAATGTATCGTTTCTGTTGGATTATGCATCTATTTCTCAATTATATATCTATATATATAGTCATAATATGTTATTAAGAAATGGATATATAATCCGACAGAATGATTATAAATGGCGTCGTAATATATTGAAACCCTATTTGAAATTATCTCCCGTTATTACGTGGTGAATGTATCATTTAGCCTAGACAAATGAAATAAACAATTAGAGAAAATATGGCTGGGACTGCTGCAAGAATCGAACATTTGACCAGTAAGATAGCCGCTTCAACGTAGCATTGATCTTAGCATTGAGTTAACTATTGAAGGATCGCTTAAATTCAGACTTATTGACCGTCCAGATCCGTAGTCCAGAGGTAGGATATCAGCCCTCGGTTCTGAAGTAAAGGTTTCAATTCTGCCTCGTGGTACTGGATGGGATAATGGAAAGTCTATAGCCATACTGAAGAGACTTAATACAGCTGTCATCTGATGACACAATTATATATATATATATATATATATATATATATATATATATATATATATATATATATATATATATACCGAACAAATGTCATATACATATGTTGATGTTTGAACAACCCTTATATTTTATATCAAGATCGAATCTATTTTTATATCAACACAAACATGCAAACGCACGGATACAGCAAGTTTTCTCTAATAATGCTCGATCATATGATTAATAATCATCATTGGATTAAGTGCATTAACAGGAACGATGATTAAGTCAGAAAGAAATATTTGTTGTGTAAAATAATGTTTTTCTCATAATTAAGCTCTGAACTTATTGATGTACCCTTATATATATATATATATATATATATATATATATATATATATATATATATATATATATGTATATAGTATATATATATATGTATATATATATATATATATATATATATATATATATATATATCCTCACTTGCACATTGATACGTATTTAGCGTGTGCATATTCACTTGCATCAGCACCCGTATACGCCGAGAAATCTTCATATAGGCATAAATACACATACGTACACAACACATTTTGTTCATATGACCGAATGTTCGTGAAGATCTTTCGACTCCATGAGTTTAAATACTCACGCATGCGCGCGTGTATCATGCATAAATGAATAACAAAAAGAGCAGACCGAGAAAAAGGAAACAATTTTATCATAAATTAAGATTTTGACGAAAAATACAACAAAATATTTTTGAATATGACTTAATATGAATGATACGGAAGCTTTCAATAGACAATAGTTTGATTTTGTTCTGGAGTTATGCTCAGTTTCGTGAGATGGCTAAAAAAATGGATAAATTTATAACGTCAAAAGAATTCATGATGAAAATGGCCTTTCTCGTAGTCGATCCATTCAAGAAGAAAATGAGTAGATAACATGGATCCGGGATAATGGGCGGTGAAGGAGTAACGGATGTATGAGGCTGCTTTTATTGTTGTTTTTAGGTTTTAGGTTTTAGATCTGACGAAAGACTTGATTTAAATCAATCGTTCGGAAGAAGAAAAGAGTATGCTGGGAAGATGTTAAAATCATCGGAGACGAGTCAAAATGAAACAAGAAGGGAAAATATGGAGATTTTAAGTTGAAATGAAAAAGAAAAATTAAAATGAAAGGAAAAAGATTTCCTTAAAAAAAATTGAAGGAGAAAGGATGATAAAGTCATCGGAGACAAACCAAAGTGAAAAAGATGGACGACTTGTGTTAGGGTAGGGAATGGGGTTAATTTTTTAAAAGTTAAAATAAAATAGAAAAATTAAAGAAGTATGGAAGACTGGAAATATTTTTTTTTTAAGAAATTTTGGAAGGATGAAATGAAGGAGAGAATGCGAATAATTTATTTCGAAATGGAAGCGGAGAATTTCAAACTGCAAATATTTTCAAAAACAAGAAAAACATTCAAAACAATAATCCCCCCACCGTCTGATTGATGCAAGTATTACAAGAATTATTGCTTTTGATAAAAATATTCATCGAGAATTTTTTAAGCTTTTACCGAATTTCATTTATTTGTGTATGATTTATTTATCTTATTAATTTGTTTTATTCGTTTGATTTTTATTCATTTATTTATTTACCCTCATTCTTGTCGTTTTTTGTGTTATTAACTCGTTTTCTCTATATTAAAAGTGTTTTTAGGGGAACCTTTGAATTTTGAGCAATTTCTCTATTCTTACGTTTGTGTGTGTATCTGCAAGGGATATCTGCGAGTGAGCATTTCTGTGAGTGCATATGCGTGCATGTACGAGTTAGAGAGAGATCGTGAATGTGTGTGTGTGTGTGTATGTGTGTGTGTGTGTGATTGTGTGTGTGTGTGTGATTATGTGTGTGTGTGATTATGTGTGTGTGTGTGTGTGTGTGTGTGTGTGTGTGTTGCATGGGTACGGATGTGAGTGCGTGGGTGTGGGTGGTAGTGTATGTGGGTGCAAGCATGTGTAAATGCATTCGTAAGAGTGAATCACACTGGGTACGTCTGCATTTCTTAGAACGCATGCTTTGTTATGCCTGGGTGCGTCCGTATGTCAGTGTGTGTTTTAATCGGAGCAATTGTACGCACATGTAAGTGCGTATGCAGTGATGGATTATCTACCACCTGGCTGAGCTTTAGCTAGGCTCCCCCTTGACCTTTCCCCTCTGTTCCAGATTTCTTTGAATAGACTAAAGTGACGTTGTCAGGTAAATTGACATATCTTTACTAGTAATAACACAGTCATATAAAATGACGACTATTTTATTTATTATAGAAAATGGTGCAACTATTCAAAACGAAGGGTCAACCATTACCTAAAGACTTTCTATTCAACAGTAAAATATTACCTATAACTCTTAAATGTTATAGTGTATGCCAACAGCCGAATATGATGGGTAAAAGCTGCTTGTAAAAACATAGCCACACGGGCCGTCGAAACCGGCGACTCTTTATATAACATTTTTACTGATTCACTTGACGGTTCCAATATAGTTTTTGAAATTTGATTGAAAATTATGATACTATTTTTAGAAAAATATTGCAATATTTTTTTTTAGAAAAATCTTCATATGTAAGTATCATTATTCCAGAAGTTCTTTTCTGAAATTGTTTATAGAGAAATAGTGAATCCAATTGAGATTTCATTGTTCCCAATCATTAATCATACGCGTGGATTCTATTTCTAAATCATTCTTCTAATTCAATTTTTTCATTACGTCATTAGAACATTGATGGTATTCTTAGTAATACGTCAGTTACAAGCATGGATATTTATTTCAATACGTCAGTTACACCTTTTAGCATGATTGAAGACATCTGCATATTGGTAATTATTATATGTGTGGCTACTATGTGAAATGTATAACATATATCATAAAATTTTATGAATCAATGATAGGATCCAAGATTCTCACGAATGCACTCAATTGAACCATTTTTGAACACTGAAACTATTTTGCTCTCGCACACCCCTTATCCCAAGCTGAGACGGGTGAGATGGATTCATGCCTTACCCAAGGGCTAGTGCTAATTGAATGTAAACAACTTTGGTCGGTGTTTTGACTTGAATTCCATAGACTACGCTGATAACCGTTACGCCACACGCGCATCAACTATTATATTTTTCAGATTCCCAGAAACAGACAAATCCAAATATTATTGAAGTGAAACCAAGATAAGGACAATAAGAAGTACCTGGGGGACAAAACGAGATTCCTCACAATGGAAACTAAATAAGGAACTTTACAAGACTGGCTGATGCAGTGGCAAACTCCACTTGAACTTTTATACATACACACATACACACACACACACACACACACACACGCACACACACATATATATATATATATATATATACACACACACACATATATATATATATATACACACACACACACATATATATACATATATATATATATATATATATATATATGTATGTATGTGTGTGTGTGTGTGTGTGTGTGTGTGTAAAAACATATCTATTAGAATGAAATTAGCCAATCCGTATCCGTGTGATAGATTTTCATTGACCTCTGAGACTGGCCAATTTAGATCAATCTGCTAGCAATCAGTTGGTCATGAGTTCAAATCGCGGTAGAGGAATGTGGATTTTACACATCGATTTTCAACCCTCATTCTGATGAGAATTGTTCTTGTTGTTCTTGTTCTTGTTCTTGCTACGGTAAAGGAAACATTGTCAACTACTGACCCTTTACTGGAGTTTGGTAATAATTTGTTATGAAAAGATTTACAGACTGAAAAAAAAAGCACAAGATAAGCATAGAATCAGATCTCCAGGCAAGGATGCTGAAAGAAATTTAACTTACCAATACTATATCTTAAAACGTACCGAATCCATAGTATATAATCATAAAACAACCGACAAGACAATAATGATGTCAGAATAGCGCATCCAATTTTTGACACCAAAACTTCAGTAGACCCCTCTCGGTGTTTATCCAACCCCTTTTGACCCCCAGACATTCATTGGTCCGTTAGATAGTCCTATCGACCCGAAGGGGTCGATATCGACTACTTTGGCGACTTCTGATAAAAAAGAACGTTTTATAGATATAACAAACAATGTGTCTTCACAGTAAAAGATCAAAAAGAAATGGGTGGATCTGCCTGTTTATGTAAATACACGATATATTTCCTGGATTTGCACAAGTACAAATTTTTTAAAAAACATTAATGCTCATGCTTTTTTTGCACATATTTACAGTGTATATAAACAGAATTTCGTAAAAAATCCAAAAATGAATATGCATAGATATTTCTTCTATTTCGTATATATTTACATGTCTGCTCATTATATTCTATGTATTTAGGGAGAGCTGTATGATTGTGTACGAATCTGTAATTATGTGCCCATGAAAACATGTGTGTGAAGTACCAAAATGGCGGCCTGTGCAATGTTGGCTGATAAACAAATAATTGAACATTCTGTACACATAATTCATTACGAAACAGCGATGTAAGTGTTTTAGTGGTCTTTAACCAGCCAGCCATCTACTCTATCCCCGTATGGAAAAGGGGAACGCTAAAAGAGAAAGAAGACTTAATAAAAATGGCGCGTTGTAGTTATTTGTGCCAAATTCGTCTGCTAGTAAGCCTCATCTAGGAGGAATTTGTTATGAATCTGGGCGCCACCTAGCGACATTATCGCACATAGATATTTCATTAGAAAACTCCTCAAAACAAGAATGTGTTGAAAAGTGAATAAAACGGAATCTCCCTGAAGCAGGCTCCACTTTGACCCATCATGTTGTGCCAACGATGAGTGTAGCATCATTGAAGCTAATTCACGAGGGTTTGTCGGTTTTAGTGATTGAATTGCCTCTGACCTTACGTGATCTGCCGGCGCAAGGCTCGAGTCCAATCGTCTACAAGAGGCCTGTTGTCCAACAAGAGAGATCATAAGAAGAGAAAGTAACAACCCAGCAAATTTAGAACATGTTTTTATTATCGATTTACACTTACAGCTTTCATTCATTACGTCATTTCTCTCCCTCTCTCTCACCCTCGAACTATATGTCTCTCTTTTTCTTTCTAATAATTTGTTCATCTTTTCTTTTCTTACTTCAATAAGCTTAATGTGTTTTCTTTTTCTCTTTTCTTTTCTTTTTTTCTTCTATCTTCTTTTATATTGTTGCCATTCTCCACATAGAGGTGGCTCTTTCCTCTCACACACACGCACAAACACACTGACAGACACATAAACATACTTAATTATGTGCACAAACATGCATACACGCATGCACACACACACATGCACACACACACATGCACTCACGCACAAATGCACACATGCACATGTATGCACGCGCGTGCACGCTGAGTTGTTCAAAATGAACCCAAGTGACACGGTTTGCTATTCTCGAGTTAATTCGCATTGTCTCATATGTAAAGCTATAGATGTAGTCTCTATTATAAATCCGAAACTTACGGAGATTTTTTTCAAAAAGATTTCTGAAGATCAAAGACAAAAGGTTTGAATGTAGAAACCAGTTTGAGTCTTGAAATCTGTCATTTCGAGCAGTAAGTCACATTTTACAAAAAGATATTTGCTCAGCCAGAGTAAATACTTAACAAGACATTTCGTTCTATTGAAAATAATAACATCGTGACTTTTTTGCTCTCGTACAATTATGAAAAGAAAATCGGCATTTAATCAAGTATGCTTGATATTATTAAATGTTCAGTATTCCAGTAAGCAAACTACGATAAACTCTACCCGTTTCTTTATTTATTTATTCCTACCAGGACTGTATCCGTTCCAAAGGCGCATGTTTGGAAGAGGTCGGAATTGAACAGCCTGGCATAACTGTCAAGTAAAATAATTTCTGTACATCATACAAAATTACGGCTTCGAAGTATTCCGGTTACTTCTCTCCAGTTTTGCCAATTTAGATCTATTATTCTAAAGAGCGGTAGCGAAACGAGATAATTTATAGGAACTATGGAAAAAATCAAAATCCAAATACTTCAAACTCGACGCTGCACTGATTGGTGTGCTGGTTTATACATCAAGCAAATGTCAATCACTCATAATAATGTGTGTGTTTCATTTCATATGAAACTTTTACCTCATCATCATCAACAGTCTATTAACGTCCGTCAATGGACATACACCTTCCCCAGGATCCACCACACTTCTCTCTCGTGCACGTCGCAGAGCCAGTATTTTCTAAATCTGTCTAGTGCATCTCTCCATCTTGTCTTCTGCCGGCCCCAGTTTCGCATGTAATCTCTGGAGATCCCTGTCGTGAGTTATGATGGCCATCGTTTGTCTGTCATTCTTGCAACATGGCCTGCCCATAGCCATTTAAGTTTTCTGATAGATTCTATGATGTCTCGGACTCCTGTTTTCTCCCTATTATACTGTGCTGACTTGTGATCTCTCCATGTGAGGTTGAGCATGATTCTTTCATGTGCACGCTGCATGCTTCTCAGTTCGCAGGTCTGTTTCTTGGTTAGGTTCCATGTTTCAGCTCCATAGGTGACTATTGGGAGAATGCATTGGTTGTATACTCTTTTTTAGCTGCTGTCTCATAATCACTCCTGACACTTCGTTGAAATAAAATAAGAAAAGTAACAGCCAAAATCAAACATCCAACCCATCTCCACACTATAAGGAATGCATCCTTTTTTTCTTCCTTGAGGTCTGGATATCAGTTAGTGTCGGTTTTGCAGCCAACAGACGTTATCACACCCCTACCAAAGGAAAAGAAAATCTGTCAGATTTAGATGGCCGCTTATGACCCTCTCGCTTGTTGGTCCCACGATACCCATCTGACCCCACTATTTCCAGGGCCAGATCCCTTACATAAAAAAGGGACACCAATCACAATCCATTCTAAAACCTTCCCCTCGTGCTGAATGATAATAATAAATGAAACTTGCCAATTAAAATACGTCGATATACAAACAAAACCCGACTTAAAGCGTCCCCTTCATTAGCGGCAATACCCAGGGTGTGTGTGTGTACTTGAAAGTACAATTAGCATAAAGTCTTGTGGGTACAAAAAATTAACATAAAAATGAACAAATTTAAAAATGAACAGACCAAAAGAGAGCTTAACCTTGCGACCTTGGATCGTGGTCTTGAAAGCTGTTTCCAGGAGCTTGCCGTCTACTGTTTCTTTCCTCTTTTTTTTTCTTTTCGGCAAACATTCATTCAGCTCCTTGGGTAGGGGAGAACCTCATCTGGTGGTGTTGGGATATTTATACCGTTCGTAAATACGTACCCGTTTAATCCAGCCAAACGGCATTGTGAAGAAAAACCCTTAATGGACCAGAGGCCCAAATCAATGGGGCCAAGCAGGAAAAGGAAAATGGCGAAAAGTAGTTTCCATATTTTTACATAATTAATTATTCTCAGCTTGGTCACCGAGTATTTCTGCTTGAATCTCAAAATAAAGGATTTTGTAGAGGAATCAGTGCAGGCAGATCAAATTTCTTGAAGATATTTATACTGTTTGGGATATTTGATTGTGTTTATTTTTAACCTTATTCTCTCCGATGTTACTGTTTGTTCGTTGCTATTGTTATTTTGAAGGCAGGTGGAACCTTACCATAATATCCAGAAGGAAAAGATGTAGATGAAATGCTGTGTGGAGAATGTTTGTATTACTTTCGAAAGGCAGAATTGTTTAGCTTGTTTCAGTTTTGTTTTAAAATACATGGCTGTTCATTTAGTTAAACACCAAATTGAAAGAAGAAAGGCTGATGGGAGATTTTCTTGAAGTTTTTCTCCACGGACCATTCACTCTGTTTATTCATATTAAAAATGCTTTGGGGGGTAGTGGGGTTCACTTCATAGATGAGTGTATAATGACGTCATCTTTGGTGCAAAGCCACACCAATCGAATAATTAGTAAGTAATTAATCCCCTTTTTACTGACCATCTCGTAATGAAAGTGGTCTTAGTTGTGAATTAACTTCATCATTATCAACTATATAATTCCACTGCTTGACAAAGGCTCTTTCGATCTCCTTCCATGACGAGAGTGATTGTGCTGACCTCGGTCACGTCTTACCTTCATATTTGGTCTTTCCAAAGTGTGTTTACTGTCCCACAGACACCAATCAGTTGGATTTTTGTCCCATCTGCCAATAGTCCCACCCATCCCCATTTTTGTTGCATGATTGTTTGCATGATATCCTTCACTTCAGTCTTTCCCCTGGTCAGTGTTTATCTCTTTCTATATCTTAGTGTTGCTTTTTGTATATAACATTAATTGGATACCTCACAGTAAGTCTAGTCTAGCAGACCTTTTATTATGAACTTACTTTGATTCTCACTGGGTGTCCCTATACTTATGACCTGGTACTGAGCTTAGAAAATACTTGGATTGGGAAAAATGTTCTCCTCAAAAATGCTTGTCAAGTTTTGCTGTCATCATTTTCATCTTTGTTTCCGCTTTACTACCGGTACATTTATTTCAAGAAATCAATTTGATAGAGCTCAGCATATGGAAGAAGGAGGAAGCAATATATATATATATATATATATATATATATATATATATATATATATATATATATATATATATATATATATATACATACATATATATATATATATATATATATATATATATATATATATATATATATATATATATATATAAATGTGTGTGTGTATGTATATATATGTATATATATATATATATATGTATATATATGTGTGTGTGTATGAGTATATATATATATATATATATATATATATATATATATATATATTGTGGATGTTTTTATCGCAACTTTACTCAGGCCGTCAATCTACGACAGTGAGTAAACTGCACAAGCGAAGGAAAATAATAAACACAAATGAATAATAATGGATTAAAAAGCTTTATCTAATAAAAAATGAATAATAGAAGGTAATGAGAAACCAAATTCAATACATTCCAATATGGAATTTCAGCCCACTAGAATCGATAATATACCGATAGCTATCTAAGTTCGTTTCCATGGATATGGTCAGATTTTCAATAATGTATCATTGGTTACTTCCTAAATTGAGATTTCACCAGATGAAATAGATTTAACATCACATCCTGCCTTTTTTTTATCTAATATATCTTCCTCCTCGTACCATCAGCGACATTGAAGCAATCAATATAATCAAATACGGTTCAACGTAAGAGACTTGGATAGTGCCTGAAAGACTCCATTTTTAGTGCTAGACTGACATGATTTGGTTCTGTCAATGATGCGCTCTGAATATATTAGTGGGGGTCATACTGTGCAATTTTCCTCCAAGCAAACCGGCTACCAACGTTACCATAAATTTCTGAGAAGAAGTATTGATTAGAAATGAATCAGAAAACTATCTAATGAGTTATAAAAATTGTATCTAGTTGAGTCATTTAGTTTGCCGTTATGACTCTTACTTTGCTTTTATAAATCAAAGTTAAGCAACAGTCATAACGACAAACTGAGTGACCAAACATGATGAGATTCAAGATAAACAGAATAAGATTTTAGTATTCTTATTTTTATCTGTTTGTAAGTCTATGACCTCAAATAATATATGTGCGTGTGTGTGTGAGCTTGTGGTTGTATAGTGGACGTGAGGTGATCCGACAGAATGTTGATGCAAATAACAATTGAAAGGTGGAAAAAACTCGTGAGATAGGTGTTACATCTCAATTTTTTTGTTATTCCGTGGGTATGTTCAGATGCATATCCATGGGAGCTACCCATCTTTTTCAGAAAAAAGTATTCGTAGCGGGTCATAAAAAAATTGCTGTTTACATGTTTTGATACTAAAGAGAGAATGGGAATATTTCTGTGTTGTTTGGTTGTTTATAAGAAGCGTGAAGGGAAGTATTTGCATCTATGTAGAAGAGAGTAACATCGCAATATGTAAACAGCATTTTTTTTTCTATGAACCGCTGCAAATATTTTTCTTAGAAAAAGATGGCTGGCTCCCATCGAAATGCATCGAAACATGCTCTGGGCGAAATGAAAAATTGAGATGTAAGACTTATTTCTTGATTTTTTTTCTCTTCTTCAAATAGTCATTTTCATCAACATATACATATATAGTTCAATACATTTTCAGTTTGTAAAATAGAAATTCGAATTCCTATGTATCCACCTACCATGCGTATGCCGCCAGAATCGTCCAAATTTCTAACGTGTATGCTACCCCAAATTTCTTCCTGTCCTTCTCCTCATGCTCTCCTTCTAAATAAGTTTTTTTTTGTCCAAACATATCCGTGCGATCACAAGTTCGAAGATAGTCGTCCAAATTTGAAAAAAAAAATCGCTTTTCCAAGACGAGAAAACCATTTTTATAAAAAAGGGAAATATTTCAATTTCTGAGAAATTCGACATGAATTTCCTGGGGAGGATCGTCATCTGTTATCCCCCTCCCTGGGGAATGTAGGGAAAAAAACAGGACTACTATGTCGTCATGGCTTCCCAGCAGTATTGATCGAATACTCTCCCTCTCGAGTTTTGATGTCTTTACTCTTTAGTTGTTAAATTTGGTACCAGGAATGTATCCAGATAAGATTAAGGAATACTTGTCCTTACGTATCTGAATACCGCAATATATAGTCTGTAAAGCTTACATCTCAGAGAAGTAAGCGTAATACTATGTGTGCATATATGTTTGTGTGGGGATTAATTGTAACCACATATATACGTGGGAACGTACAACAGATACATGTATGACCATACAAACTTGTCAGAAAACATAGCACATACAAATACAGTTATACAGCAGTACGTCCAGATAACGCCATCTTATAAATAGTATGCAAATGTATATACTAATACACGTCCAACTGGTATGCTGTCAGCACGCGTACACCTATGCTCCAGATCAGACAAAGTATCTCTGCGATATACAGACACATACGCATGCAAACACCCAGTGCACGAATACCCCTGAAACAGAAAAACAAATGGAACCAACTCTAACCACCCCTCACATTTGTGCCTACCCCCACAACATAGCATGATGTACGTACCTTCACCTTAAACAGACTCTGGCTATCTACCGACGATCTCAAAAACAGTCCCACACCATCCACTTACCACATAGATAACTCCAGCACCGAGAGACTTTCCCCTACATTTTCATATCTCACTGATGATGTGGGGTCATTCCCTTCCAAATGTCCATAAATAAATACTTATTCACTCAATTTGTGATCTCCTCATTGTCTATAATAAAATTTTGCGACTCAATATTAATAGTGATGGAAGGGGTCTGTGTCTGCTCACCCCTATAGCAACGCCTCATTTATAAAGGGAGATAACTATTAAATGCCAGTTATAAAGTAGTCTCACATATATTTACTCGGCTTTTAAATTGAATGTTCATTTTGATTACCTCAGATTGCATTACTTTTCTCCTAAAGGTTGACCCAACGGGTCACGGGGTTGTCTAGTCGGTAACAAAGTTTACTTATTTAATGAATACCCACTATCTGAAACAAGGGACACTTGAACTGAATCGAGTTCAGTTGTGTCTTTTTCTTTTCTTTTTTAATAATCTCGTTGATAATTCGAATAAATCTGGGAATTTTAATTTAACTAGTGTATTGATGATAAAAACTGAAACGTAGATGTTTAGAAAGAGAGAACCAGGACATGTTGAAGAAGACTACATATATGAAGGAGAAGAAATGTACGTGTTATTTGTGTGAGCCAATTTTGTGAATATGTATTTGCGTGCTCTAATGAGATTCTGAGTAATTTTCAACAATATATTCTTTTCTGAGGTTGCATTTCTGTGCGTATAATATTCAATATGTCAATATATATTCAGAAATGGAAGTATGCACACATTAGTAATTTAGAAAGATTCATGACATCTGCTTACGTATAAACATAAAACAGACATATATGCATCGGTAAATACTTATATACATACACATATTCATAATTATTGGTTTAAACATACATATCTGCACATTTATGTACATTGACAAATGTAAGTAGTTCAGATGTATTTACGAAAATAAAAATACCTTAGACATATTCATAGGAACACCAGGCGTGTACACATTAAAAAGGGTTCGTGTTGGAAGAACGTGCATTGTAAAATGCATCCAATCAAATGTTGCATACACGTCGATAGATAAGTACCTCTCTTCTGTCGTCTCCAGTTGTGATGCTATCAGCTAATAACCTCACTTCATCTTCCCGCGCACAAATATATATATCTCCACTCGCATGAACGCTACAATTCCAGGATTTTGATTATTCAATTTTCCTTGATTTTTTCCCCTCTTTTTCCTATTCATTTTATTTCGATTATACTTTTCTCTGGAATATGGACATGAGCCGAAGAAATTGAGTCAAGGTACTTGAATACCACTCCCCCATGCTTAAAATCTGCGCTCAATGGATTAAATATAAAATTAGCAACGCTATCATGATGAAGGCTTCCGGGCATACATGTTGGGCGATAGTTGAGATTGCTGACATCGTAAATTTAGAAATATCGATATATATATATATATATATATATATATATATATATATATATATATATATATATATATATGTGTGTGTGTGTGTGTGTGTGTGTGTGTGTGTGTGTGTGTATGTGTGTGTGTGTGTGTGTGTGCTGGTTGAAGTATTAATAGTAATGTTAATGTGATGCTCGTGGTAAAATGGGGGGTGCGGTAGATCAATTATTATCATTATTATCATTATTATTATTATCATCATTATTAATATTATTATAATTATTATTATTATTATCATTATTATTATTATTGTTGTTGTTATTATTATCATTATCATTATTATTATTATAGTTTCTCAGTACCTTCTACTGGTGTGGTCTTGATTTAGTACTGGTAGGGATGCCTCTCATCAAGTCACAACACGGACCCAAGATAGTACTTTTCTCAGTATGCGTGCCGTACCAAAAAGAGGTATTTGTGTTGCAAATGGTCTAAAAAGCTCTTCAACCTCAAAGGAATAGAACCAAAAGCTACAATCACCATCTTACATTTAGACAGACTCGCCACAATCTTGCCGGTTCCACTTTTAGCTCAGAATATTTGCCGAACTTTTCAATTTCTTCCTTTGCTATGTTCTGGTCTGCTGGGAATACCACATCAATTATTAAGCATTCCCTTCTGATGAGGTACAAGGCGACAATGTCTCATCAATGATGCACGGTTTGTTTGAAAACCATTGCCCCAAAATATCATTTTTTTTTCTTGTTCATCTTCATTTCCATCATCACCATCACCTCGTCACTATCACAACCATCATCATCACCCTCATCATTACCACCAACATCACCATCACCATCATCACCTCATTACCATTCATCATTACCACCATCATCATCACCCTCATCATTATCACCGTCATCATCACCATTACCATCACCATCATCATCACAACTAGCATCGCCATCGCCATCATTATTATCATCATCATCATTACTAGTATCGCCATCATCATCACTAATATCATCACCATCACCATCATCATCGTAATCACCACCACCATTATCACCATCATCATCTTCGAAGACTCCAACTGTATTTTGCATGCAAAATCGATCTGTAAATGTATGTTCTTGACATCTTTTGTCTTCTTACATAGTTACAAACTGTTTTATGCAATTTCGAGCTAATTATCCGGGGTGATCTTTTCTCTGATTTTATATTTATTTTTTTTTAATATATTGACGTTTGACTCTTCTGAAATATTATTTACGGAATGAATTCAAACTGAAATCAACAAAATCATTAAAAATATCTATGCTGAAATCGTACTTGCATTTTAACAGTAACCACGGAACATTAACATTAAAAGTAATCACACGAACACTTTTTTTTTATTGTTGCTTATTTTCGTGTTTGCTGTCAAACTTCAAACAAAGTCTGGTTTTAATTTAGAATTTCCTAAGCATAGATTTATGAGTGTAGAGCTGAAATATTGCATGCAGAAATATAGTTTGATGTGTGTTATACGGCTCTCTCTTACCGTATGGACAGTACACCTGGAAGAGGTTGATGAATTGATCGGATAAAGCCTGTGGCCACAACTTAAATGACCCAATTGTCCGAATAAATCTTGAAATGGTAATGACTCTACTCAGAATTATAGACAATATAACGTATTTAATTCATCTTGCACTTCTCCCGTTAATTATTAGTAATTGTGCAAATGATTATGTCAATACCATTTGACGGCATATCTGAGACAGATGGATAGACACATTTCATTTTATATACGTGGATAATAAAGATTTGGATTGCAGTGAGCTTGGAGAATAGCCTTCTATACACATTGCATTTTGTAGACGTTGATAATAGAGATTTGCATTGCAATGAGCTTGGAGAATAGCCTTCTATACACATTGCATTTGATAGACGTGGATAATAGAGATTTGCATTGCATTGAGTTTGGAGAATAGCCTTCTATACACATCGTATTTTGTAGACGTTGATAATAGAGATTTGCATGGCAATGAGCTCGGAGAATAGCCTTCTATACACATTGTATTTTATATACGTGGATAATTGAGATTTGCATTGCAGTGAGCTTGGAGAATAGCCTTCTATACACATTGCAAATTATAGACGTGGATAATAGAGATTTGATTTGCAGTGAGCTTGGAGAATAGCCTTCTACACACATTATATTTTATAGACATGGATAATAGAGATTTGCATTGCAGTGAGCTTGGAGAATCGCGTCCGGTTGAATGTCTGATAACAGCTGGAAATCACGACTCACGATGTGGATCCCGAAAGATTATAGGCGAAACTGGGGCCCACAAAAAAAGATGGCCCGACGAACTAGACAATATCTGAAAGTATTGGCTCTGCAATGCCCATGATGTAGAGGTCAGGCGAATCTTTTAAAAGGTCCAAAGTCGGACGTCAAAAGACGGCTGTTGCTGTTGATGCTGCTGCTGCTGATGATGATAATTTTTTTTTTTCAATCCCAACTTCCAGAAAACAAGCGTGTATGCTGCCACACGAATTAAGGGATCAATTTAGCATGTATTTACATTGCAAACTAAATCACCACAAAGAATTATCAAAAGAGGGGGTGTAAAAACGTTTTCCTTGAAAAAATAAGGAGTGAATGATCAAATTGTAAGCATTGTAAAAATATTGATGTACTCATAGCGTACTTTAGAAGTAGATAATTCTATTTTCATCCTCAATATTATCAACAGAACAAATATTAGTTCCCATACTACCTGCTTTATACATTGTCCACTCCTAATTAATTTATATATCTTATGCAATGCACTTCTATAGGATTTGAGCACTCTGGCGGATGAGGGATTTCTGTGTAATTTAAAAATATATCGCATAAATTCAGCCTTACTGCCTGTCCAGTTCCGTAGTCCAGAGGTAGGATATCGGCCTACGGGTCTACCTCGCGGTACTGGATGGGATAATGGAAAGTCTGTAGCCACACTGAAGAGATGTAATGCATCGAAACAGCTGTATGTGGATGACACTATGTATATATATATATATATATATATATATATATATATATATATATATATATATACATACACATACACACACATATATGTGTGTGTGTGTGCGTGTGTGTGTGTGTGTGTGCATGTGTGTGTGTATGTGTGTGTGTTAATTATCAAGTCTATTACAGTAATTTCAAGAATGTGGCGATGAAAGCTAGTTGTTGGTTGTTGAAATCGTATAGTGGGAGAATATATTTAAATGGCAGCATTAGTCATAGTTACTGATAGAAGAAGAATGGATATGGTATCCGAAATAGTAGTACTGTCGATGAAGGTAGTACTGATAGGGATAGTATAGATTTAGTACTCACTGTAATGCTCAAATCAATAATATAATCAATTGTAATAATTGTCAGAATAGCTGTCAGAATGGAATAAGGATGATAGACCCCGAAACCCACACATTTGATAATGCGTTATGTGTGTTTGTACCTCATCACGATGATCTACATAACCACATAATGGCTTAGTAAAAATAGAATTTCATATTCTGAACACGTAGTCAAAAAACGAATCCAAAGAATAATACAAATATTTAAAAAAAAATTAAAACAAAGACATTCTTCTAATCCGTTTGTAGTCATCAGAATGCTGTGTACAAAGTTCAATATAATTGAAATTGATTTGAAATCAATATTTTAAGAAGAAATATTTTTAGAAGGAATTGAACAGTGTTGATACCTTTCACAGTGTTATAAGTTGATGGCTTGCATTTATTCCAGCCATTCGTTAAACTTTCAGACATACGTACAATGATTTCTTCGAATCAACTTAAGGAACGAAGCATCAATTACTCAAATCATTTTTGCAATGGAATGCGTCTGGATTTTATACCCATTTAACCCCTTTAAGGATGTTACTGTAAACAGAAAAATTCGATGACACTGGCCTACTTTACCTAAACTCTGTCTGCTAGCCAGTTGATATCTAATATAATATTTTTGATATTTCAAGTACAATTTAATTGCAAAATTGTTTTGATAATGCCAACTTTTTTTGACAGCATGGATAAACTATGTAATTGTAGTGATAATAATGATGATATTTATAATAAATGCAATGAAAGCTGTAACAGTATAATAATAATAATAATGATGATGATGATGATGATGATGATGATGATGATGATTGCAACTTGAGTCATAGGTATATAAGACCCATCTCCCGATTAAAAAAGCCGTCTTCCCCAAAAATCAAAAATAAACATATTTAGAATTTAGAGGAGTACTGATGCCAATTTTCAAGTCTGCAAAAGGGTATGGCCAGATGCGCTGGAACACACAAATATACTAACATATAAACAAACATACGCTCATATTTGAAAAAAAAAATAGAACTCTTTGACACCTTCGGTTGTTACATTAAACATAGAAATATTAATCATATCAGAGCAATTGTCAGAAATAATACGAACTATGATATAAGCGCTACTAATGTGACTAATCACAGTGATTGAAGTAACAGCAATAGTGATGATAATATGTAATGGTTATTACTAATGGTTACTACTAATGGTTATCACGGTTGATTTTGTCATGATCATTTGAAGCAATGTTTTCCATAAGGTAATAAAGATTTGGTCGTCTTTCAAGTCGAAATACAGTTTGGTTTGATGTGGCCTGCAATGTTTCCTGATAAATGAGATTGCCTTTTTTGAAGTTACCAAAATAAAAGAGAGACAATTATTGTCCATGGTATCGATCATTAAATTACCAGACTCAGAGAAAACGGAAGCTGCCAGATTAAATAAATTAAAAAAATGAAACGAAAAGGAATACGATGAAACGAAAATAGTTTTCTACATAGGAAAAAAAAAACACAATCAGTCCCGGTCACTTAAACCAGGGGGGCAACTTCAATGACTTACTAACATTTTTTTGCTCTCCATCAAGAGCATTCTTTGTAACGTAACAGGGTCCTTGCAGATACTAGCATTTGTATTATTTTCATGTATGTTACTTGGAGGTTTACCATTGTCCGTATTGAATATTGACTCTTAAACTATAATGTTCCCATTCCTATGATTTCAATATGGCCATCTGTATCGATTTTCTTACATCAAATGACTATTATCTAGAATTGACTTGCAGGAATCGTTCTGCGTCTCAGAGTAACGAAGAAGTGTTCACAGCTAAAATCAACTAACTTCTTCTGGTGACCTCAAAATTGATACTTTTCAACAATGTTTTCACTAGAATCAAACACGACAACTGACTGATCGAAGTAATATTTTAGAACTTAGCTCAGTTGGTAGAGCAGAGTCGCATTAAGATAGCTTCCTGGTGCATGTAAGTTCGAGTTCCACACGACTTCAATTTTGTTCATTCACTTACGTTGCTGACTGTCGAATTTGCTTTATTCCGAATAAATTATCTCTACAGTATCAAAATCTGCCTGACATCATTATTATGATACGGCCCAAAAAATTATGAAATAAAGCCGTATATAAATATTATAGCTTAAGGACGGATGGTGTTTGATCAACACTGTTTGGAAGCAATGTTGAAATAATTATTTTGTTTTTAAATCCCCGAAACGGTTACATGATAATGAAAAAATCACACATTGTACCATAATATCAAATTCTGTCTAATTTTTTTTTTAAGCACAGGACAAAGATTACATAAATTACAGATATTGGGAAATAGTTGTCTGAAATGACACATTTTTCAAAAAATCAGTCATTTTGTATATTTAGTGTTTAGAGCTGTGAGGCATTCTAGGATATATCTCTATCTATCTATCTATCTATCTATCTATCTATCTATCTATCTATCTATATATATATACATATATATATATATATATATATATATATATATATATATATATATATATATATATAATTAAATAATTGTGCCATCCATAGACAGCTATTTCGTTGTATTACAACCCTTCACGGACGGTCAGCATGGTTGAATTTTAAGAGATATATTCACTCACAGTCACACACACACACATACATTGTTTGACTAGATCCTTACCCCAAAACAAAAAATATCTTAATGTCGATTGTTTTCTTATCTGTTGTGCGAGTGTTGAGTTGATGCCTTGTCCAAAGTTATAAACTTGAAATAATATAACGGAATGAATAAGTAGATTTTGACGTAATTGTTTTGTCACATAGACAAGAGAGCAACTCAGAAACCTGAATTACAAAACGAGGAAACTAAAAAGAAACTGCATAAAACCTTGCATCAGAGAGACAATGTCCACGGACTATATGCAAAAAAAAGGAGACAGAGAAAGGGGACTCATCAGCATCGATCCCACGATTGATTTACTGAAAGATTATACGGGAAAGAGTGGAAAAAGACCACTTACAACGTCAAGCACAATAAAACTAACATGAAGATGGCTAGAAAACCCAGAAATCACAAAAAAAATTTCAAAGAAAAACAACTGTACAGAAGACAAACTGACGAATCGATATGGACATGGCTCCTCAGAGAAAACCTAAAAAAGAACAGGTATGACTGGATGAAAAGGGTGATCCACTGAGAACTGTGCAAGTGAGTATGTTTTGACCATACAAACTAAGCAATATACACGAACCAGAATCCATCCCAGAGAATAAAACGAAATCCTATGGGACTTCCTCTATTCTTGAGAGATTTTAGCGGGTATCCTAATCCAGGCCAGAAGACCAAATCTTGTCGTAGGGGACGAGGAACGAGCAGCACAAAATTGTGTAATGTAAAGGTGACAGTAGTGCCAATCATGGTCGAGCTCCAGAGAATTGTCCTGAAGGGCCTTGCAAAGAAGCTACATGAACTCAAAATTTGGGGAAGAATCGAGATCATCCAGACGACGGTACTACAACAATCTGCAAAAATATTTAGAGGAGTCTCGTGATATCAATGGGATTTGCTACTAGTTGATATCCAGTGAAAGCTACCAGTCACAAATAGATGTTTGGGTCGATCATGCAGAGATTGAACAACTAATATCCGAGGAAGTGTTTAAACCATCCAGGCGACATTCTAACTAGAATTGTCTACAGGGCAGGTGTGTTTGGGAAACGTTCTGTCACTTGACCTCCATCGGAAGCCTGTAAATAGTCATGAAGAGAACGAGACGAAAAAGTAAAGTTATGCGGTTTACCAAGGAGTAAGAAGAGAGAGGGGAAAGGAAGATTGGGTAGTTTTATATGAAATATAAGAAAAGGAAATGGAGGAAAGAAAGTTGAATAGTTTACTGAGGGGTAGGAAATATGTATCTATATGTATTCATATACACATAAAGGTTTCTCATGTATGTATAATAGCTTCTTTTGTGTATGTATCTCACAAAGTGTACTGCTTGCAAAGGGTAGCAGGAAAATTCCGTACCACATTCAGTCCAAGCATGCAATTTAAATAAATATATAGAGAGATAGATATAGATATACGTATATATAAAGAGAGTGAGACAGAAAGAGACATACATACATACATACATACATACATACATACATTAGTAATTTCGTAGATACTGAATAATATATACCTTAACTTTGGTTAAAATACAGTTTCATATGCATGATTTATATTTAAATCGAGATGTTAAGATACATCCATACATATGATGTTCAGCAATGCGTGTTTGTTTTCTGTCATGCTTTCATAATCATCATCATCAGTCTTTTAACGTCCGTCGTTGGACATAGACCTTCCCCAGGATCCACCACATTTCTCTATCATGGGCGTCGCGAAGCCAGGATTTTTTTAATTTGTTTAGTTCATCTCTCGACCTTGTATTTTGTCGGCCTCGGTTTTGCATGTGATCTCTGGGGATCCATGTTGTGAGTCGCGATGTCCATCGGTTGCCTGTCATTCTCGCAACATGACCAGCCCATTGCCATTTAAGTTTTCTGCTAGATTCGATGATGTCTCGCACTCCCCTTTTTCTTCTTATTATACTGTGCTGACTTGTGATCTCTCCACATTAGGTTGAGCATGATTCTCTCACGCGCACGCTGCATGCTTCTCAGTTCGCAGGTTTACGAATTCCATGTTACCTTAAACTTGATAAATTGTATCTTTGTTTACTTAATATTCATAAAGCATTTAATATAAACAAAAAATTGCAGAGAAACGTACGTTTTTATATTCTATATGTACAATGCAAAATTACAATTTTACAGCAAAAGTAAACTTGCTGATTAATAAAAATGATTTCAGAAACTGTATAAGTGTGAGAAAGTCACATAAAATCTGGTTGAAAATAGAAATAAAACTACTAAAGTTATGATGATAGTGTCTGTAATGTAAACATCTAGAAGATAACATTTGTTTATGTTATAATTTGTCACTAAATACTCCAGGAGTCACTAATATATTGTAACTAACTCTATAATCATTAAATGAAAATGAACGAAAAAAGGAATTTTGATTTAATCTAAAGTACTGCTTATAGAGGCTGCCCCCTCATCTCCTCTCAGAAGAGGGCAAAAAGGGCCTGGGTGAGTTGCAGATTCATAAACGCGACCGGATAGTAAAACATAGAAATGAGATCAACCAACGCCAATTAGTAAGACTAATTTGAATGTAGTGTTGCAGCTTGAATGTACAACAAGAATAGTCAAATATAACCAGTTTATTCTTTTTTTTAAGAATGTTTCTACTGAAGATTACAGGTCTTTATAATTGAATGATTCACTAAATACTACAGGTGTGGCTGATGTATTGACACTAACTTCACATTTATTTGATGCAAAATGAGCGAAAATGTTTGCAATGCAAATCCCTGTTACCCACGTATATGAAATGTTATGTATAATATCCATATATTTCATATATGCCGTCATTTTTGACAGCAGTGTAAACTAGTATTTGATAAAGCCTTTATGTTTCTCATATATCTAATATTCTTCGTCTGTATATATATATATATATATATATATATATATATATATACTCTATGTATGTATGTACATATATATATATATATATATATATATATATATATACATATATATATATATACATATATATATATACATATATATATATACTCTATGAATGTATATATATGTATATGTGTGTGTGTGTGCGTGTGTGTGTGTACTCTATGAGTATATATACTCTGTGTATATTTATATATATATATATGCTTGTATGTTTACGTAAATGGTTATTTCCTGCAATTGTTTAATCTAAAAATAAGCCTTGCAAAACACACATACACACACACACACACACACACACACACACATATTTATATGTGTTTAAACTAACAAGATACACGCAACAACAAACCTGAAACTCATGTGTTTCTTCTTTTTATTTATTTTCTTGAGTGAAGATCTAGCAAGAGCAGTGCGGCCAACTTTATTTTCAATCGCTGCTAGAGATGCAAGCGGATCTGAAAATAGCGGGATTGTTTATTTATGGATGATTTATACGAATATGCATTTCAGTACAAAATTAGTCTGCTGTTATCTTTGTGATCTTTCATTTGTACTTTCAAGTTAGTCCTCGTCCCTGTTCAACTCAGTGCAACATTCAGTTGGCCATGACTGAATACAGAACAAACCTACTACGATAAGATAATCCTTGAGATTTGTTTATCGTCATAGCTAACTCTGGGATTCCTGGAAATAATAGGAAAGATGAAATTGTATCGCTTGAAGTAAGACCAATTATTATTCGGAAAAAAATCGGAGCAGTCAGTTCAAAGAACGGGGCGTTGCACTTGGCTTTACAGCAAGGTTGGACTTCTCTACTGTCAACTTGATATACTATTCATCGTATGTCCAAAAAAAAATTAGAAAATATTGAATTTTATTTCTATTTTTCTTCGTTGGAATGATTATCACAATAATGATGAAACAAACTATTAGTTGGAAAAAAATGATCACAGCAATAAAAGATAAACTTCACAAGGACGACTATAATGTTAAAATATAATGAATATTCAAACAAAATGTTAAATTTAGTCTTTACAGTTTTCGTTGTCCAACTCATAAATACTTATTTTTGAACATATTTTACATATTTTTTCTAAAGAATAATGAAAATGAAAAATTCTCGTAATTACAAAAATTAAAAAAATAGAAGTTAATATTTCCAAGTTAATTGCACCCAATATTCATGAAGCAGAACGGTGGCTTAATGATACGTCATTTGCCTGCTTATAACAAAATCGGAGGTTCGAATCACGGTAGGATTCAATTTTGATACATGTTTGCATTACCATTGATAGAACATCAACTGAAAAATACACAAATTAAAAAGGGCTTTGGCTTTTATATCCTGATGAGGCAAAATATTATGACATCCCCCTCCAATAAGATATTAGTCTTCCATGTGCCCGCAAAACATCTCTTACCTGGTCAGGCATTGACAGTAAAAGACCACTAAATGTTTCCTATAGGATCTAATGACAGGATCTTAACAGCAGGTCTTTCATCTGCTATAACTGTTGTAGAAGTTCAACAGAGCGGACTTTCATCAAACACATCTCTTTAGTGCTCAGTTGGTTGATTGATATCCCAGAGTGAATACTGGTACCATCGTTTCCTCGGGATGATAATGCATACGTGCCTCGCCACTACATTATCCAGTAGGAATCAAGACTCATCAGATCATGTGACCTTCTTACATTGATACAAGGCCCTGTTCCTACGCTCATATGCCTATTGAAGGCTCTTTTGGTGCTGAAGATCTGTTAACATGGGTACCCTGACTGGCCTGATAGAAATATTTGTTCTAAGCTATCAGAAAAGCCAAAGAGAGCTCGTAAGTTATGCTTAACGTAAAACTGACATACATAGGAGGTTGTTTTTTTCGGTCAGGTTATAGTTAGATAGATAGAAATAAACAGATTGAGATAGATAGATTGATAGATAGATAGATAGATAGATCGATAGATAGACAGATAGAAACTGACTGACTAATAGATAGATAGATAGATAGATAGAAACTGAGTGATAGACAGATAGATAGATAGATGGATATGCACACACTGATATATATATACATATATATATATATATAGAGAGAGAGAGAGAGAGAGAGAGATAGATATTGAACACATAGATAGATAGATAGATAGATAGATAGATAGATAGATATGCACTGGTTGGTTGCGAATGCGTAGCAATGAATATCCATGTAAGCAGACACAACTGCACACACACAATTCTCCGATGTCGATGATTGTTTAATTCGCTGTCAAGTTAACGGAACGAACACACAGACAAAGCAATTCTACTTTCAACCATATTTCAACTATGTGCACGACTCTGATATGGAGAAAACTGCATACAAGCTTGCACACACACACTTAACATGCAAGTAAATACGTACAAACGTACGCACATACACACTTGCACTTACACACACACACACTTACAAACACACCGGACTCGTGCATTGTTAATCCGAACCTTTTGATTAATAAATGTATGTGAACACCCTTGTTAAAATATACATTTAAGGAAAATATTTACAACCATGTGTATGGACATAAGCATACTCATACACGCTTACATACAAACTTACACAAAGATACATGCGGTGAAATATCATATTTGTTTAAATATACACCTTCACATAAAATGTACCGGTGACAAACAAAAAACTATTTTTAAAACACAAATTACATATTTCCATATACGCTCCATTACGTACTCTCTCAAACAAAGACACACACACACACACACACACACACACACACACACACACACATATATATATATATATATATATATATATATATGGTACGGATCAGGTGAGCAATATAGCATATGAAGCAACGTCTGATGTGTGATGGATTTATTTCGCCTGATGAGGCCTAGAGACGACAGAAAAATAAACTTGTTTAAGTAGCGAATCCACATCCTACTATATATATATATATATATATATATATATATATATATATATATATATATATATATAGTCTAGAAAGCTTAACAGCTCTAAACACAACACATTAGGAGACTTTTTCAAAAAAATTGTGTCACTTCAGTCTCTTCTTTCCTAATAACTGTAAATATAATTTATGTTATTTTTTCCGTATTTTTCCTCAGTTTTACGTACACTTTGTTTACATTTTGTTTTGTTGGGATTATCAGTTGTTTAACATGTGTCTGTTTCGGGGATTTTGAAAACAAAACAGTTACAATAACATGGCACCCCAGCAGTGTTGATCAAACATTATCTCCCTTTTTTACTATATAGCTCATGTCATACATGTAGTTTGTAAATTATATATATATATATATATATATATATATATATATATATATATATATATATATATATATATATATATATGGGTATTAAGAAATGGACATATTTGGTCTGACAAAATGAATTATGAATTTCGTCATATCAAATAGAAACTTATTTGAA
Source organism: Thysanoteuthis rhombus (assembly GCA_963457665.1). NCBI lineage: Eukaryota > Metazoa > Mollusca > Cephalopoda > Oegopsida > Thysanoteuthidae > Thysanoteuthis > Thysanoteuthis major. The sequence continues at coordinate 5,620,745 of OY735243.1, read as the reverse complement.
ATTATCTCCCGTACTTACACGGTTGATATATCAGTCACCCTAGACAACGTAAATAAGATAAACAATTAAAAGAAATGCAGGGATCGAACCAATACGGTAACCGTTTCAACGCAGCGATGCTCTTACCATTGAGCTAAATAGCAAAGGCACAAATAATCACTTTCATAATGGTGGTTATTTGGCTCGATGGTAAGAGCATCACTACGAGGTTCGATTCCTGCGGAAGCCCTATTTCATTCAATTGTTTATTATATTCAAGTTGTCTAGAGCGAGTGATATATCAACCATGTAAAGACGGGAGATAATCTCAAATAATTTTCTAAATAATAAAACACAACTTATGATTCATATATATATATATATATATATATATATATATATATATATATATATATATATATATATTAGTTATAAAGGATTTGATGATTTAGGTTGTAGGTACTGAAAACTTCCTGCAAAGTTGCCCTGAACCTGCACGCCCTTCAAAATCATGTTTCATCCGTGGAAAAGAGACTGTAGCATCCCATACTTCGTTTCCATCTGAGAAGAAATATTTACTATTTCCGGTGGCTGTTTGGATTTTTAGCTTCTTGCTGTCATCAGGGGATTTTATCTTGAAACCTGCACTGAAATATCTTGCAATGGACCAGTGCTTTTATCTTGCATAGAGCAATGATTAAAATTAATCCGTTTTCCAATGGCCACTGTTCTAGCTGTAGAATGGACTAACCGTAATACTGACCCTAAATATACTCACCCCAACCCACAGGAATTACAGCCATTTTAAAACCGGAAGGGTAACAATAGCCTTGCTATGGATAACTATTGCTCTTCGCCATCTGTTGCAGTTAATGGGTTAACAAATATCGTTTCCCGTATGGAACTGAAAATCGGTTCTTGTTTTACTAGTTCAAAGGAAAGATATTATATTCACTAACCGCAACCGTGGATCACCAGGTATGGATCTCTGGGGGATCATCGATTGAATGGTTTTAGATAAACATTCTTTATTTACTATTTGTGATATCAAAGAGCCTTACACCAAACTAAATTGCCAAGAAAGTAATTCTTGTTGAAAACAATTATAGCTGAAAAAAAATATCTGCAAACAAACTAAAACATTCAAGATCAAGGAAGATATATGAATTACTAGGGTAGTGCCCGTCCTAAATCTACATGTTCAGAAGGAACCGGATTGTGTTGAGCAACCTGCCCTTACGATCATGTAAAATGATTCTCTGTCAATCGTAAGAAACTGTGGCTTCGAAGTATTCCGTTTACTTCTCTTCAGTGTTGCCAATTTAGATATTTTATGTCCAAATTCATATCTACAAATTTTAACAAAAAATGTATAATCGGCAATTCTAATTAGATTTCTCGAGAACTGCTGATCTGAAAAATCCAAAATCGATACTACACTGCCTTGTGTGCTGACTAATATATCTGGCGAATAACACCAGCCTGTACATTTAGGGAAGTATATTGGAATATAAAGAAATATATGGAAATACATTGTCAGACCAGATACGCAGAGATTTAAAACCATTCAAGATCATGGGCAAGAAGAACGTTGTGAAATAGTCGTACAAACTTTGAATTCTGTAAGAACGTTATCTCAGAGAATTACGAAACACCGGCTTCGGAAATGGAGCTAATGTGGAAGCATTAGTTCAATACTAGTTTCTTGACACTGGCCAACGTCACCTTAAGAGGCTGGTATTGAACATCTGCTTCAAAACTAGGTCGATTTCTAAATTCAACACCATTGCAATGTCTTTGTCTGTAAGTCTTTGAGATAAAGCTCGAATTATCTCCATTTCTGGCCAAATCCAGTCGGCCAATACTAAAATAACATGGAAACATCTGTTATTATACATTTGCATTTGTATACGCATTCGTGTGTGTATGTGTGTTGCTATGATACATGTCTCTCGTTGACAATATCATAAAAACCACAGCCTTTTGTCAAACTCCAATAGAAAGTCTGAAGTTAATTTTGTATTCTTCGTTGACTAACAACAGTAACAACAATCTTCACTAAAATGAGTGGTGTAAACCCACAGGAAAAAATCACATTCCCATGCAGTTATTTGAACTCAAGAAACTGTCTTACTGACTGAACTAAATTGAAGTCTTCGAAGTCTTAGGAATGTATCATATAGATATGCACAGGCTTATTAAATTTTTGTTCATAAATATATTTATACAAAGAAAAAAATGATTTATTCTGGATGCAAAACAAAAGTTGCTCTAATCATCTTCACTTGGAATAGAAATTAGAGAGGATTTTCATCCCGCTAGAGCAGTCAGTGTGCATTAATGTTTCTCATCCACTTTATTGTCAGCCAATTTCCCGGTTGACAATTTCCCAAATTGAGAATGTACATCTGCATAATTAATAAAGCCAGGTCGTTCGAAACGAAGTGTTATTGTAAAACTCATTACGCGATTTTTGTTGTTGTGTAGTGAGAGTTATTTTTTAATTGCTTGTGTGTAAAAAGTGTTGGAAATGGTAATTATTCCCATGGCTTTTGGGGCCAGGTAGTGATATTCGTATGTGATTGTTTGCCTTGCATTATGTGAATAAAATGTGCAAATTCAGCCATTGTCCGATCAGTTAGAAGTAGGCTTCAAATCGTCTCTGTCCTGGTCACAAAAGCAGTTTCAATTTTGAGGGAATAGTTTTCATGGTCTATACTTTTCAAACATAATCAATTGGGATGAAAAAAAAACACTTATTATCTACGAACAAAAAATAAAAATATGTAGTACAGCGTTATTAATGACTTATGTTATTTATGACTTATTAATTGATATATGTCCTCATATCAATTAATTAATACATATGTATGCGCGTGAGTATGTGTGTGAGAGAGAGAGAAAGAGAGAGTAAATGTTTGCACACACACGTGTATATGTCTGTTGATATTTCGTAAGTTTAGTTTAGGAAAAGAATGGTGCACTCAATGAGGATCGAGCAATGACTAACTCGCTAATCACTTATCTAGAAAATAACGTAAATTGCTAAAACACTTCACATATAATTAGTAAAGTAGATATTCACACAAACACACTTTCTTCAATAGTAAGGGACCCAGCCAGAAACGAATTCACTATAAATGGCGTGCGACCAAAAAAAAAAACCATCGTCTTTCTGTAGGCAATGGGGGTGTATTTTTACACATAAAATCAAACGCGCCCACATTCAAGTCCAATAAGATACACGCTCTTGTGCACATATAAAGATTCATACATTTACACATGGACTCCAAAACGTTTATCGAACTGAACCCTCAGTTTTTTTTTTTAACATTCTGGAAGTCCAACGTCTGAGTCTTTTAAGGCACATAAGGATCCTCATCTGTGTGTGTGTGTGTGTGTGTGTGTGTGTGTGTGTGTGTGTGTGTGAGTGTGTGTGTGTATTTATCTACGTGTGTGTTCGATTCATGTTCAGAGGTAGTCAACAATAAACAAACCAATATTATCCGTGATTATTTGTTCTTATTTATTCATATTACTGCGTGCGCGTGTATGTGTGTGTGTGTGTATGTGTGTGTGTATATTTGGGGGGTTGTGTGTATGTGTGTGTGTGTGTATGTATGTGTGTGTATGCGTGTGCGTGCACATGCATATTATAAGCTTATACAGTTTTGGGCTTATCAATACCAGCTGTCTCGAAACAGAATGTTCTTCAATAGTTCAGATAATCTGGCTGTTGTCAAACTTCAAGACTAAGTCTGGGCTGACATTGTTTTCATATCATAACAACAATAACAACAAGAACGTTCTTCACAAAAAGGTAGTGGTGTAAAGTCATATGCAAAATCCACATTTCCCTCCAGGTATTTGAACTCATGACCAACTGATTGTCAGAAGGCTGTCTGACTGACTGAGCTAAAATGACAAGTTTTAACGGTAGTTTATCATACGGATACGCGCAGGTTGATTTCATTCTAATAGATGAATACATTTTTACAAAAAAATACGTATTTTCAAAACTTTGTATTCATTATATATACAATATAAAAGTTTCAGTAATCATCTTCAATTGGAATAGCACTTAGAGTGGAATTTGACACCGTTGAAGCCTGTCTTGTTCCGTATGAAAGTTAGTCAGAATCTCTTCAATGTTATAATCCGCCAGACGTCTGATTGACCCTTTAATGAGCGATTCTAATAAATGGCTAAATATATATTGAAATTAATAAAAGTGTTTCAATGAGAATTTAGAAAAAGGAGATGTTTCAAGATTATTTAAAGATTATGTTTGTTTTTGTTTTTGCCTTTTTTTGGGGGGGGGGGTTACAGACTACCTCAACATATACCTATGACAACGAATCTCCATTGGAACCTCAGAAGAAGTAGAAATCAGAGGAAGAATGAGTCTTGGTTGGCAATGTTTCGGTAGAGCTAGCTCAACGTTTAAGAACTTTAATGACATGCAACCGATGCATCATCCCGATAGTCACCTATAGTGCTGAAACATGGAACTTCATCAAATGATTGATACTTGAACTGGACAGAGGTATGCTCAAAATAGCATTGAGAGATCACAAGACAGCACTGTATATTAGAGGTTACACAAGGGTCAGAAATATCAAATCCATTAGAAGACAGATGGTCGCAGGAGGGCCAAGTTGCAAGAACTGCTAAACTGTAACCGAGAATATATGCTGAACTGCAACTTGCAAAGAGAATATATGCTAAATTGTGACCGGCAAAAAATAAGATGGTAGGACAATCTGGACAAGTTCAGAAAGTATTGGCTCCATGATGTCAATTCTGGTAAAATCTTGGAGAAGATCAGTGCCCACCGACGGACACCAAAAGGCAGCTGCTGCTGCTGCTGCTGCTGATGATGATGATGATGATGATGATGATGATGATGATGATGATGATGATGATGATGATGATTAAATCAGTTTGCTGCTAAAAAATGTAAAAAAGCATAATGAATACATATAATCACGGGAAAGAATTAAACGGAAAGTTACCAACTCAAATATCATCCAAAAAAAATGGCTTCAAACGGTAATTTTAAGCCTTGATTACAAAAAAAATTAGAATATCCTGATTACGGTGATAGTCAAGGCGCTAGTCC
>OY735243.1:5585644-5610644 GCA_963457665.1 Thysanoteuthis rhombus | reverse complement strand
ATAAAAAGTCTAATCATGACAGTCATGGCCTGCGTAAGGGCTTACTTTCTTAACATTTAAGTAAATTGAACCAGATATCTATGGTGCAGACTAACTCGCTACCAATGTGACAATTAGTCAACGTCCACTTTCAAAGTTTTAATCAATCATGCCAAGAGGTCGCGAAGTTCCAAAAATATGTGTCGTTAAAGAGATTAAATTATTTACAGTACCATTGCATTTTCTTTATCAGAAATAATTAATAATCCGGTGGTATTTTTGTGTTGGAGGATTTTTCTGTATCTCTGAATATGTACGTTTTTTTCTTGGTTACCCAATACGTTTCACATCAACACCAAAATCACATAGTACTTTACTGCACTCATAAAATTTATTAATCTAAGGTTCACATACAATGAGAGAGAGTGCTGCCGAAAGCGCTTTATCTTTCTTTCTATATTCATTGAAACTGAAGATCCGCTCACTTGTACGAAAACAAAAAAAGAATGCTGAAGATTTTAAAAGAGGTCTGTCATTTTTAATGGAAAATATATTTCAAAATATTTTCTGTATACGAAAAAATTATTCAAATTCTTAGTTTGATTTAATCAAAACAAGAAAAATAATTCTTCATAAAAGCAAGTTTTTTGTATCAGAACCTCATTCGGTTATTACATTTTTTTTTATTTTGCAATGTCCTTGTTCTGTTTAAAGGAAAGTAAGTCATACGTAAACCATTATTATTATCATTATTATTATTATTATTATTATTATTATTATTATTGTTGTTGTTGTTGCTGTTGTCGTTGTTATCATTATTGTTACTGTTGTTGTTGTTACTCTTGATTTCCACGGCTATTTTACTTATTTATTTGTAGCTATTTCATCTCAACTTAACTCAATTTAGGGTATTGACCTACGAATGAACAGCGTGAATTGAAAACAAAGAATAAGCTCTTGGTGAGGCTCGAATTAACTCCCCTTTTGCCATGAAAAAACAGGTGGATGCACGGAAACCTTTGACTGCCAGCGCTACTTGAGCTGCATGGCTCATCAGAAACTTTGGAACTTCTCTCATTTGAGATCAATTATGTGCCATATTTGTTTTTATTTTTGTGGTGAGCTGGGAAAATAGCCTCCTATAAACATTACATTTTATACGAGTGGATCATAGAGATTATCACTCAAAAGAGCTTCGAAAATAGCTTTCTATATACACTGAATTTTATATGCGTGGATAATAGAGATTTGCATTGCAATGAGCTTTAAGAATAGCCTTCTATACACATTGTATTTTGTATACATAGATTATAGTGATTTGCATTGCAGTGAGCTTTGAGAATAGCCTTCTATACACATTGCATTTTTTTATACGTGAATAATAGAGATTTGCATTGCAATGAGCTTGGAACATAGCCTTCTATACACATTGCATTTCATAGACATGGATAATAGAGATTTGCATTGCAGTGAGCTTGGAGAATAGACTTCTATACACATTGCATTTTATATACGTGGATAATAGAGATTTGCATTGCAGTGAGATTGGAGAATAGCCTTCTATACACATTGCATTTTATATACGTGGATAATAGAGATTTTCATTGCAGTGAGCTTGGAGAATAGCCTTCTATACACATTGCAAATTATAGACGTGGATAATAGAGATTTTCATTGCAGTGAGCTTAGAGAATAGCCTTCTATACACATTGTATTTTATAGACGTGGGTAATAGAGATTTGCATAGCAGTGAGCTTGGAGAATAGCCTTTTATACACATTGCATTTTTTTATACGTGAATTATAGAGATTTGCATTGCAGTGAGATTGAAGAATAGCTTTCTATACACATTGTATTTTATATACATGGATACAGAGATTTGCATTGCAGTGAGCTTGGAGAATGACTTTCTATACACATTGCATTTCATAAATGAGGATAAGAGAGATTTGCATTACAGTGAATCTAGAGAATAGCGTTTTGTTGACCACAAATGGATTTTCATAATTTTCTTTTGCTTTATTAATTTTTGTATTTTTCTATCATTCTTTAATTTCAGCATTTTTATTTTGTCTTTTTGACTTGAATTCATTTTACTAATTCAGTTGACTGAATGGAATTTTATCCAATTATTTCTGTTGCGTTCTTTACTGCGACAGAAGACATATGTTCATGGACAATTATTATATATACTAAATATTATATGTGTGTACTTTGACTACTGTTTTATAATTTGTTGCTTTTTATCTCAACTCAGCTCAATTAAATCAAGCCGTTGACCTACGACAGGTAGTAAACGGCGAAAGGTAGCTATTGTATGTGTCTACTGCCACTCGATACGTGTCCTCCATTAAGCAACGGGTTTTTGTCATCATTTAGCAAGATCCTCTGTTAATCATTAGTTGAACAATCTTGTTGATATGCACGATATTTCGTATTCCCAGACGGTCACCCATTTGGAAAATGACCACATTCGACGACGCTTTATTTCGATTATCGTACGAGAACCGTTGTATTCAAAGCGATTTGACCGTATTGCAATTATATTGTAATAACCAGTATAATCCAGCGCTGATGATATTCCGGCTTTGGCCCTTATTTAACGTCATTGTCATTTTAGTTTTTTCATTCAAATGTTACAATGTGAGAATTCAGGTGTTAATATTCTAAAATCAATGTATATACCACAATTCTATACGGAAAGTGTTCTCTGAGAGTATACCCGAAGTTCGATACAATGATGGAATCAAGAATATTATGTATACTTCATAGACTCATTAGTTTTGTTCTGATCGTACAGGTTTTTAGGTTCGAGCAGGTGTGTTGATCATTCGGAACAATCTGTTGGAAATGTAGATGGACTACTGAATACCTTGTAAGTATACTTCCAATATGTCAAGTGCACCTAAACATTTGGAAAACATTATTTGAACATTTCATAATTTTTTTCTGTTTTTGAAAGCACATGAAAGGCTTTCACGAACATCCATGGATTCGTTGGGGATTCGCACGGCTTGTGCTCGGTGGGGTTCGACAAAAAGAGACTTAGAGAGGACTTGGTGATTCCAGGGGCGTAAGAGTGTGGGTGTGTCGTTCCATTTACTTTTTATTTTTATTGTTGTTTGTTACATTTTATTTTCCTTTGGCTTTGCTTTCAATACGCTCTGTTTTTAACTCTCATTCATTTTGACGACCAGTGTCAATATTTGGCACATCCCCTCTACCCGAACACTCACTCTTGCACACGGCCCAACCCCAAACTCAGCAACAAAACTCCTTCTCCTATTCCACCACCTTTATCCAACTCTCCTCCGCCCAATTCCTATTAGGAAGACCATGGTGGCTCGTCATTCTTCTCTGTGCATTTTTCACTGCACTCTGTGCCCAGCCCCAGAGGCCAGTGACGGTGATTTTTACCGAGGAACATCCTCGATTTTTCGGACAGCTTTGTCAAAGATATTTTATCTTCTTTCGAGAAATGAAAAATGAATGTCATTTCATCATGTCCCCCGTATGTGTCCTTCTCCTGCACGACCATCATCGACATCATCTCTGACTCCCACGACAATGACGACGACGGCGAGTGGCTCTTTGGAATGTGACCAAATCTTTTCTCAAGGAACACAAAATAAATGTTCATATTCATATGCACATACAGGCATTATATATATGTGTGTGTGTGTGTGTGTGTGTGCATATATGTATAATGCCTGTATGTGCATATGAATATGAACATTTATATATATATATACACACACACAGAGACAAATATATATATATATATATATATATATATATATATATATATATATATATATATATATATATATGTATAATGCCTGTATGTACAAATAAATATGACAATTAATATATATACATAAAGACACACACACACACACATACACACACACACATATATATATATATATATATATATATATATATATATATATATATATATATATATATAATGCCTATATGTGCACGTGAATATGAACATTTATATATATATATATATATATATATATATATATATATATATATATATATATACACACACACACAGATATATATATATATAATGCCTGTATGTGCAACATTTATATATATACACACACACACACACACACACACACATATATATATATATATACATATATATATATATATATATATATATATATATATATATATATATATATATATATATACATATATAACGGATTGTCTCAGTCAAGTGTAAGCATATATGTATGTGTATTATTCATTTACATATTTGCGTATATACATAATTGAAGAATTTATGACTATTTTTTTTATTTATAATTGCTTTTTTTGTATGCTTAGTTTACAATGTGTATGCGTATTATTTAGAGGAAAAACTATTTATCTAGTTTTATTTTCTCGATTATCATTCTACGCATATATACGAGCTAAGTGTGTACACAGTATCATATATATGAGTCTGTGTTTATTGTACTATATATATATGTGTGTGTGTGTGTGTGTGTGTTCGTGTGTGTATGTGTGTGTGTATGTATGTACATATTTAGACAATTGTATGTATCTATGTGTCCATACAACAATGTATGCATGAACAAATATACTTTAAAAAATGCTTTCAATCGGTATTGGGTGTACCAGTTTCTACCGCTATCCAGAAAAAAGCAGTTCTATAAGAAATCTTTCGCAAGTCAAAAGGACGTAAAGCGAAGAAGCTAGAAACCTTTGATTCATTCTCAGACCTAGGAATGATGATGACGGTATGTTCAGCTATGTTGCCGGGGGGTGTAGTCAGGGGTAGAGGAGGCAGGGTTGCAGAAGAGAGAGAGAGAGAGGAAAGGGGTGCACGTTGCCTCTATAACAAATTGCTGCAGAGCAAGCTCTGGAAGTTGTTTTTACTTTTCGCCTTTTTTCGTAAAACCAAAAAGAAGGGGATGCGTATGTATTTCTAAATTTGACTGGGTGTATATGTCTATGTAAGACCTTTTTTGTCTTAGTTTCTAACTCATTGTATTCTTTCTGTAAAATATCTATCCTTTTAGACTAGTTCTCTTGTCTTAATCTTTACCGAGACGTTTCGGTCGCTGTAACATCCATTGTTACCGGGACAACAATGAGGATGAAATTGTAATTATCAAGATTTTCATTTGAAGTTATGTATATATGTTAATTTCATGAAATTACAGGCGTTTGCGTGTTAGTATATAGGGTAAAAGGCTGGCAGCTGCAAGGTCAAAATCTGTTCCGTCTTCGATTCCAACTGAAAAAGATTATCACGACTATCATCATCATCATCATCATCATCGTCATCATCATCGTCATCATCAGTCTTTCAACGTCCGTCGTTGGATATAGACCTTCTCCTGGATTCGCCACACTTTTCTATCATAGGCGTCGGGGAGCCAGTATTATCTGAATTTGTCAAGCTCGTCTCTCCATCTAATATTCTGCCGGCCTCGGTTCTGCATGTGATCTCTGGGGATCCATGTCTTGAGTCACGATGTCCAACGGTTGTCTGCCATTCTTGCAACATGGCTAGCCCACTACCATTTGACATTTTTAATGGATTCTTTGATGTCCCTGACTCTTGTCTTTTCCCGGACTCAACTGTCTTGTGGTCTCTCCATGTGAGTCCCAGCATAATTATTTCATGTGCACGTTACATAGTTCTCAATTTGTGGATCTCTCTCTCGATTAGGTTCGATGTTTAAGCTCCATAAGTGACTATTTGGAGGATGCATTGGTTATACACCCTTCTCTTTAGGATTGATGGGATCTTCTTATTTTTTAAGGTTGAGCTTGCACTGCCAAAGGCTTGCCATCCTAGGGTGATTCTTCGCTTGATTTCTTCTTCTTTTGAGGGTCTCATGGAGATTCGTTGTCCTAGGTTGATGTAGTGATCCACTCTCTCCAGTTCTGTGTCCTCGATTTTTTGTATAGATGTATTCAATATTATAATAAAATAAGTTCGTGCGTATTTGTATTTTTTGTATTATAAATTTTCCTCAATATACAAGACGTGTCACCTCATCTCAGTCAGTAAGACAACCACCTGGCAATCAGTTGGTCATATGCTCAAATCACGGTAGAGGTATCTGGGTTATAGATATCGGTTTAAAGGTAAAGCAGTTTACACCCTCAATGTTGGTGAAGATTGTACTCATTCTTATCAGGGTGGGAAAATAAAGTCAACTCCAGTGGTGGAATTTGACAAAATTTTAGTCCGTGGTCATATGTATTATAATATTCAAAAGAAACATTATGTGGATTTAAAGTCTTATAGATACTTATATCAGGAAACATTATGTGAATTCAAAGTTTTATAAATACTTATCAAAGAAAACATCGTGTGAATTTAAAGTCTTATTAGTATGTATATGTTTCAAGCAATGTTTTTTAAGTATTTTACATGTAAGATACTAAATAACTGCGAAGTGTGTATTGATGAAAAATGATTTTGTAAACAGAGCTTTTAGTTTCCAAATTATCAATCCGAAATTCAAGTCGGGCATCAAAAATCATTTTCCATGTGGACCTTTTTTCTGTGCAGGCCTTTTCTGGGTGAGCTTTTTTCCCGAGTGGGCTTTTTTCCGAGTGGGCTCTTTCTTTTGTGCATTTATGACTCTGTCTTTTTTTTTTTTCTATTGGGAATTTTGTTGTGGGATTTTGTCATGGAACCCATATGCACATATGAATAGAACTTACTTATTAATTTTGGCTTTCTCTTCACAGAGGTACCGGAGCAGCGCTGCGGTAAGCTCCAGGAGGTCTACACCCCTGTAATTTGGATATTTTTATTGTTACATTTACTGAATATCTTCAGTAAAAAAAAAAGACCACACGGGTCCTTGGCTGACCGTGGGACGGAAGGGCCAATGCTTGAGAACTTGTGTAAAAGATGTAAAGATTGCATTGAGAGATGCCATAAATCATACAAGATGTACTTGTAATTTTCCTGTAGTACCGAGACCAGCGATGGTTTTTAGCGAGTAGGAGTTGTGATGACAATAATTCTGGGTTATCTAGTATCCATAATCTGTCTTAATAAAAATAATTGTATGAGACGGAGAATACTGGCAATTATTTCGATATGAAATGGCGCCCTACTTAAGAGTAACGGAAACGAAATAATGAGCGGAAAGTCATAACTTAGTATCTCGTTCGTTCTTCTCATCAGCATCGACAATGTATGCAATAACAAAAACAACAACCATAATAATAATAATAATGATGATATCAGGCGCGGATCCAGGGGGTCCGATGGATCGACATCCAAACCGCTGCTCGAGAAAAGCACAATTATTTTAATAATTAAAATATCCAGATAAAGAAATTTTATGATAGCAAAAAAAAAAATAATCACGAGTAATCATATATTAACCTTAAAAAGAAAAATCTATTCTATCCATCGCCTAATTAGGAGTTTTTGTTTCAAAAAGATTTGACCCCTGTGCCCCACTCAAAATCCTTGATCCGCTCCTGAATGTATAAATTTTGCGTCCTTTTATCGGTTATTCCACCCCTTCATTTCTTTTGTCGTAAATCAGAAACCGTCAACCGAAACTGTCATTAAAACTGCCAAAATAGGTCTCTTCAGTTCGTAAGTTTGGCTGGCTGGCTGGCGGGCTGGTTGGCTGGCTGGCTGGCTGGCTGGAGCTAGCAGGATGAAAATCCGAACATTTAGTCCTTATTATGTATAGAAAAACTATTTTGCTTTTTTTAATTCATCCTGAAATAGGTTTTTAGCAGGGTTAAATTTGCAATATAAGTTTATGCTAAACTGATTATTAGGTTTGTCTGACAGCGTTCTCTCGTGTTTGCTTTTAATTCCAGTTTTTTTAGTGATCACTTCCCAAGAAAAGGTGAATGAACAAACTTTTCAATTCAACTGATCACCCCCAATACATCATGCTATCCAAAAACATTGATCACGTAATAGTTCCTTTTGAATGACCAAACAGACTTGTCTTTCTGTCCTTTTCTTCGGAACTCACCGTTATTCTCTCAATCTCTTTTCTTCCTTCTTTCTTTCTTCACACAAAACTTCCTTTTCAACGTCACCTCCAGTTTTTCGTATGTTCTTTCCTGTTAACATTCATCTTCCTCTCATCCTCCCCTTCTCTCCTCTTCATTCATCCTCTTTCTCTCTTTCTCGTCCCTCCCTTTCTCTCTCTCTCTCTCTCTCTCTGTCTCTGTCTCTCTCTCTCTCTCTCTGTCTCTCTCTCTCTCTCTCTTTCTATGTATTTCTTTCTTTGCATTTGTTTGCCTCTCTTTCTCTACCTATCTCTCTTTGTTCATATGTATCTCTCTTTGTTCATATGTATCTCTTTGTTCGTATCTATCTATCTCTCTTTGTTCATATGTATCTATCTACCTATCTCAGTCTATTGATATATGTCTATTCATATCTAACATTCTATTCATATCTATTAGTTTATTGATATCTATCCCTCAATTTATTCATATTCGTCTTTTCAAATCTATCTATCTCATTATATTCATTATATAACAGTCGATCTATCTATCTATCTGTCTGTCTGTCAATACATATTTATCTATTTCATTCTATTTATCTCTCTCCCTCTCTGTCTATTCATTATCTATCTATCTATTTCAGTCTATACATATCTATCTATTTTTCTCAAATTCATTCGGAAGCCCTGTCTTCCCACTTTTGCTATCATCTTCCCCACCTATCTCCTTCATTTTTCCCTTTTTTTTAATCTCAGTTTTTGTTTCTTCAAACTTTTTCCTTTCATCTCGTTTTTTTTTTCACCTTTTATTAGCTGTTCCTCACTCTTTCATCTTTTTTGTCTTTCTCTTTTTATCTTTCATCTTTTTCTCTTCCTTTGAGATCGACGCCATCTTGACGATTTTTTCGATTATTTCTGATAATGCTATAATAACCATTTCTGATATCAATTTTCTTCTGTCCCCTTTTGTTATTTTCCTATATTCTTTTGACTTTTCTTCTCAAGCTTCCATAATTTACCAGCTACAACTGATTGAACATCTTCGGCGACTGAACCAACACACGTTTTCAATGAACACACATACATTTCATATTACGTCACATAAGCACGCATGCGTATATACAACATGATCCATATATTGTACATCCGAACGTTCATCTACATTTTTTCTCAAAGAAATGAGAAGTGGCCAAAACGATAAGAGCAATGAAAGGCTTTAAATTCTGGTAACTAGAATCACTTTTTGCCAATGCCCAATGGTAAAGTTATAAGCTACAAGATTGGCCGCTGCAGGTTCAAACTCTACCTCAACTTCCATTCCAACTGAAGATGCTTCCTGCAATTATTTTGTTTATAATAAATAAAAGTTTGTTCTTTTAAATGTATTCGTTTATTTGATTGAAATATAATATGATTTTCGTTGATACATAAGATGATGTCAGTAAGACAGCCTGCTTGCAATCAGTTGTTCGTTAGTGCAAATCATGATAGAGGGTGTGGGTTTTTCACCCATCATTTTAGTGAAGATTGTTCTTATTGTTCTTGTTGTTATGGTAAGAAAACAAAGTCAGCTCTAGAATATCTACTGGAGTTTGGCATAAGTTTCCTTTGATCTTCTTTTGTTTACCGTCGTTTTGAAGCTGTTTCCTAATCGTGATTACAGAACAATTGATAGTGAGGATAAAGCTGCACAAGTATTTGTTGCTGTCGTTATTTAGTAAGCTTTGCTCAGTTGGGCACAAAGCCACAAGTATTGGGTGCAAGGTGGCCCTACTCTTAAGTAATGATTGTTTGCGAAATATGCACACTTTATCATCATAATTCATTGGTTTTTGAATATAGGTAAAATACAGTGATTTTTGGCAGTGTATCGGTGGATGATGGAGATATTAGTCCCTTGAGACTATCAGAATAAATCAGGATTACCACTAAATATCACTAGTTAGTCCTGAGCTAAAACAAAAACTAAACTTATTAGTCATGAGCAATTTTCGGGGCTCCTGGAACATATATGTTTCTATACCTACTGATATATATATATATATATATATATATATGTATATATATATATATATATATGTGTGTGTGTGTGTGTGTGTGTGTGTGTGTGTGTGTGTGTGTGTGTGTGTGTGTCCTCATAGGCGTATGGGAATTTTGGGGGTTTAGTGGGAGCAGATGGCTTTATTTTCCCGAAATCTCCCAAGGCTTTGGTCGAATTACACTGATTTGCCCGAAATTTTGTCTGAATTTACGGGAGACAGCTACCCCTCTGTCGCCTCGTTTCTCGTACACCTATGCCGGTATATCTCTTTTAAAAGTTTACTGGAAAGCATATGTCACGAAAAATAAGACAAATAATATTTTCCTAGCTTTTAAGAACCATTCATCGTAACATAATCATAATATGGAACCCACACAGAAATTTGTACGCATTACATATCTGAAGGGGAAAGATATACATGCGAGAAGATCTGCTAATTTCTTGTTTTCCATCTGTCCCGTGATAAACATCTAATGGGACAAATGTATCCAATTATGATTTTGATTCTTCAAAATTGGGAAAAATTTTGATTCAACAATAATAGTTTTCTTCAATTAGTAAATAAAATTGAGCATGTTTTCGGCTTTTTATACCGTTTTGGAAGTAAGGCTTTGAGAACACTGAGAAGATAATTTTGAAAGGATTTAACTAGTTTAAAGACAAGTTATACATTGATATAAGATTAAACACATATCTTTCATTAAAAAAGATACATTGTTATTACAAAAAGTCACATATTGTTATAATGAAACTTTAAACATTCATTCTTGCCTGAAAAGAATTATCAAATGTCGGATTTAACAGCTCATTGCAACTTTGTTTTGTTTTTATTCTAGCTTATCCTTACTTTCATACTAAATGTTCGGCAGACCAACTCCTTTTCATATTCTTGCTTTTGACAGAAATAATTAAGCAATTTTCCAAATGTATTGTACTTATAAAATATCAAAATATTATGTTGCTCTCCATTTTCTTGTTTCGTGTTAAATATTTCCTGAATATTCAACTGAACTGAAGGTAAAATAAAGTAAAGATACAATTTATCAAGCTTAACGCAACATAAAATTCTTTTTCTACTAAGATACGTCACCAAGCGTCCTGATGACGTAAACGTGACAGACGATAAATTTATATCACAAATCATTATGTGTATGGATTTCAATGGAAATGAATATCATGTTATGGAGAAGTGGTTACTTCACCTAGACGACTTTTCTGTTCACTCAGTCATGTAATGCGTGCTAGTCTTGTAGACTAATACTTCTGTAATGAGTCTGATCCTCACTGGGAGCCACCACACTGCCAGAGCTAAGTTTATTGAATATCGATATTGGAATCAAAAGACACATTCACAGATGGTGTAAGCACACACACACAAATATACACTTGCATGCATTCACATGGATGTACATACATATACGCACAAAAAGACATTTTTAACATGCTTATTGAGCTACATCTTTATACCATTTGAGTATTGCAGGGTTTCAGAAATATTTGATTGATAGGATATTGAACAGTGATTATATCGATTTGTGTAGCAGGTAGACGTCATATGATAATATTGCAATTCAAAAACTTATTAAATTTGAATTGATATATATATATATAAATATATATATATATAGATAGATAGATAGATAGATAGATATAGTTGTTTATGTCTGCCTCTGTGTTAAATTGAAGACATATACTGAATCAACACGTCTAAATTTACCAACAGCATGCATTCTTGGATCGAATTTCGCAGAACAAATTCATTGACTTTTTACCCGTTTTTATTTTCTTGTTGCCATTCATTTACACCACCGATTTTCCGAAAAACCGCCGTAGGCGCTTGTTTCTATCGTAATTTTTTGCGAAAATCATGATTTGGGCATAGTTTCTAATTTTAATAGAATCATGTGCATAATGTCTTCACGAGATTATGATTAAATGAATTTTTCCACCGTAAGATGTTTTTCCACCAGTGGTTTCTGGTTTTCCCTGAAATTTAAGAAAATTATTTCCGGACTTCCTTCAAGGTGACCATAAAAAAGGAACTTCACAAAAATTCAAAAAAACTTGCCGATTTATTTCTACTTCAGGTACGAAAGATTTCACAAATATCAAAGCAATATTCTAATAATCCATTTAGGCAGTAAAATTTTCTCATATTCACTATAATCAGTCCTTCTGGCCATCTATGTGTGAATGCCTATGGGGCCGACAGCACAGTAAAGCTCAACATCCTGGCACCAACAATCAGACACATAACGTAGTTTACCCATTGGCATAGCTAAAGAGGGAGCAAGGGGGCAGTTGCCCCCATCCCTGAGCAGATTCATCAAAAGCGGCTCCTTTTCAACAATTTTCCACTCTTTAGCTTCATTGTGTGATAAAAGCCAAACCTCGTTTTATTTTTATTTGTATTGAACAACCAAAGGTGGCAAAGGATTCTATCCTTTTCCTTACATGGATGTGTGTTTGTGTGTCTTTATGCTCTAGTACTCTTGGCCATACTGTTTTGTCCAGACTTGAAAATTGGCGCTAATTCTCCATTAGGTGTCTTCAAAAAATCTTTTTTTAAGCTTTTTTTTAGGGGGGGGGGCGGAAGATTTTATTCTGACTCGTTTATTGATAACATCTACATTCTCCAGAATCTCGATGTACACAGATAAGTTTTTTTAACTCTAATTTAGATGTTTCCAGTGATATCATAAAGAGAATTTATTCTGACCATACTTATTCTTGGATTGAATTTATTTTACTAATTTTGACGATCGTTCATCAATCATTGACGGCAATGGCAACTATTTTTAAACTTTATCGGATGACCTTAAAAGAACTTGCCTATATTACTTCATTCGACCAGACTCCCAATCCTTTGAAATTTGAGTTTCATACATCTCTATATATTGATTTGATTTGTTTTGTTTCCATTTTACGTTTGAAATATAAGATAATAAAAGTACTTATTTTATTGTTTTGATGTTAGATATCTGAGTGCACAATGGAGATTCTTTGAAATGTGTTTTGATTTCAAATACAAAATGAGAACTATTCTGTACTTCTTTTTAAAATGTATCCTCCGAGTGTTTTGATTTTAAATACAAAATTAAGATACAGAATGAATTGAAAATTATTAGGCACGTACCCTGGCGCCTTCTTTGTGTGCTCGATATCAGAACCTGGCTGCTCCAGCGGGCAGGAATACTGGCGACAAATGCTTCAAATGACGAAAAAATGGGAAATGTGTTCGAATTAGATGTGATATCGAGACGCGATAGTCCAAATTAAAAAGAGTGAGCTTCCATACATATCAAATAAAAAAGAACATGAACAAAAAAATAAAACTGTGGAAATTATTTCTTATAGATGACAGCTATTTTTTCTAATTAGTCAATATTGTTGATATTTAATAACTGCTCTGATTCAGTAACTCAAAGTATAATCCAGAGATTGAGTTTTCGAACGATCAAATTTTGTTTAATATATATATATATATATATATAACAGATCTTACATCTTGAAAAGATGTATTATCACGTTGGCACGTTGTGGTGCATTTTGGTGGTTGCCAACCACTTTTTTAAGAGGACTTGCGGAGGTTGCAAAGAAAACTCTTAGGTGTCTTCATGTTTGAAGTTTGGGGAATTAAAAAATGTTCTAAACAACTCACAACGCAGAAATCTTTTCATTTCACTCCTCAAATTTCAAATATGTAAAAAGCATGCAGTTTTCTCTTCAACCGCTGCAAGTTCTTTGAAAAGGGTGATTGACAACCATCGAAATGCATCAGCAAATGCCCACGTGATATTGAAGATTTTCGAGATGGAACACCTGTTTTTTTCTCAAATTTCTCTTCTCCTCCTGAATGTCATTTTACCAACACACACACACACACACACACATATATATATATATATATATATATATATATATATATATGTGTGTGTGTGTGTGTGTGTGTGTGTATGTGTGTGTGTGTGTGTGATTGATTTAAACGTTGGGATCAGTACTGCGCACGACACACTTTATCGCGTAGACCAAGGGCTATTCTACGTGATATATCTATCTATCTATCAATCTATCTATCTATATATATATATATATATATATATATATATAGAGAGAGAGAGAGAGAGAGAGAGAGAGAGAGAGAGAGAGAGAGAGATAGCCACTCTGAAGGGTCGTAATACGACGAAACAGCCGTCTGCAGATGACATTACTATTAATTATCTTATATATATGTGTGGGTGTGTATGGGGGAATATTGTGAGATTGAGAGGAAGAGAGATATAAATGTATAAGGACATACATATATGATCAGTATGTTGAGGTAAATTATCAATATCAGAATGAAAAAAAAACAATTCGGAAGAACATGTCGGATACGAATGAGATTTCTTTGAAGAAACTAGAAAGAATGGGCAAAACATCAAAATAAACTAAAGAAATCTCATTTGTACACAACATGGTCTTCTAAATTGTCTAAGCATATATATACACACATATATCGATATACATATAGTGAAACAATGGATTCGCTATACAAACACGTGTACGTGTTTGCCCTTTTCGGGCTCCTTCTGGCAAGTGATTGGATTCATTTGGATCCCTATTTAGCTGTCTATTTTTGTAGGTGGAAAACTCCGTCTCATTCTTCTTTTTCTTTTTTTTCTTCTCCGTTGTTTAGTTTTTGATATCTGTTCGTATTTTATATTCCATGGTGGTTCCTGGCTAGTTGTTATAAATTACTTGGGATGTTTCAGCACTTCAAGTCAACTTAATGTTGAATGTATCGAGCACTTTATGAAATAGGCGCACCATGCATCGGATATTGAATTACTGATTTGTATATATATATATATATATATATATATATATATATATATATATGAAAAGTTTATCTCAAAAACATAGAAGAAAGTGAAATGAAAAAGCGACCGAAAGAATGAAAGAATAATGCAAAAAGTTCAAAACATATTCCAATTGCGTTATAAAAACAGATAATATGGGTCGCTTCTAATCATATTCTACTGAATATAATGTAAATAAACATGAAAGTATTAGTCTTTGAATCTCTCAGATGATGCATTGTCATATTGATTCTTGTGTAGTCTTTCTTTCACCCTATTTAGGTTGATTTTTCATCGTAACTCAGACCGTTATTCTTTGAACGTTAGGCAAGTGGAAATGATGAATGCTTTTTTTTTTCATTTCTGATCCATGCTGTTTACTAAACTGCGAGTTGCGACAAAAATAGTAACAGAAACAAGATTCAAAAATTGATAATTCACACGGATATCTGTAACGTGCAGATGTCTTCTGTTGCGCTAACGGACGCAACCGACATGGTAAATTAGAATTCCATTCATGGTCTGATGAAGGAATGAAAGTGCTAAATTTATATAATATCAAAATAGAAAAAGTAATGAAAATAAAAACAAAAATAATAAAAAAAATCTGTTTCTATCGTCAACATAGCACTATCATTCTCCAAGCTAACTGAAATACTAATTTCTATTACCTACTTATATGGAAGGGAATGCATATCGTCCATGTATCTCACATATATCTATGTTTAATTCATATGGGCACACACACAAACACACACACACAAACACACACACACACACACACACACACATATATATATATATATATATATAATTTTTGACGACACAGCTAATAAACTATTAATCAAAATAATATTGAACATATGACGTAGTTGTTTTCATCCATTATACACTTATTTATATAGATGTACTGATATATGCAGATATGTAAATAGGTCCATGCATTTGCATATAAGCACACAAAGCATACAAATAAAAAGACCAACCTATACACAATGGGAGTAAGGGAATGCAAGACTGCCTGCTCTCTGGGGACGGGGGCTTTAAACCCTCATACTCTTAGAATTTTTTGAAATGCAACGTTTCAAGGCGATACCGTTTGGCTACTTTTATTACTGAACCGTTCATAAGAATTTTTGTAATATACTATACTATACATAGCGAGGGAACGCCGTCCTCCCCCCGAAAAAAGTTCAAGGGAATACTGTTCTTACACTTGCCAACAGCATTATACCCTACATATACATACAGTGAGCGCAAAAAGTACCCGATACATTTTAAAATGCTTTTGTTTTTACCATCCTTATACAGCTTCACAATTGACAGAATTTGGACCAAGATTTCTGATATTTGTACATCGTCTTTAAATGTCCTAACTGGTTTCGTTATTTTGAGGATATTTTTTTCGATTTTTTGAATCTTGGGTCAAAATTCTTTCAATTTTGAATCCGTATAAGTATGTTACTACAAACTTTTTGAAATATGTCGGATACTTTTTGCACTCACTATATATATATATATATATATATATATATATATATATATATATACTCGCTCAATTTACATACAAAGAAACGTATATAAGCACACGAACATAAGCATGTAAAAATGTAGCTGCACGCATATATATTCATAAACTCACAGACAATTTCATAAAAATATCACCAATGCAGATATTCACATACACAAACATGCACGAAAACACGTATGTGTCAGGCCGTACAGATATATGTATATTAACAATAAAAGAAACATAAGTACACATATAAGCACTTATATACACGCGCGCAGGTATAACCACCGCAACGTGCATATAATGATTTGAACAGACACTCATCTCATGACAAACCATGACAAATACACACACATGATTACATACATACATGTATACATGCAAACACATAATCTCACACATATATATATGTACACGATTACCCCCCTTTCCTCTCCCCCCACCCAACCGATGTGCCGCCCGCCTGTCCACTCAGTAAGTCACTTACTGACTCGGCTCCTTATGGCGACCAAATGTTCGGCGGATCAACTCCTTGTCATTCTGCTCAAGTTCCTTTTTACATTCTTGCCATTTCTAGTTCTACTTCAGAAACTGCCGGTCTTCTCCATATTTGATTTTTCTCTTTATTTTACGAAATTCGACATCTTCTTCTTCCTCTTCCTCTTCTTCTTCTTCTTCTTCTTCTCCTTCTTCTTCTTCTTCTTCTTCTTCACATTCTTCTTCTTCTTCTTCTTCTTCTTCTTCTTCTTCTTCTTCTTCTTCTTCTTCTTCTTCTTCTTCTTCTTCTTCTTCTTCTTCTGTTGACGACGATTTGTAATTCGCTTTCATCCCCTCGTTTCTTTCGAACCTCTCTCTGCCCTTTTCTTCCTTTTTTTTCTCGCCCTCTTTTTCTAACTGCCCCCCTCTATATTTCTGAACATCATTATCATGCTTCCTATTTCTTTGGCCCGTTTCCCCTGTCTCTCACTATCTTTCTCTCCCTACTTCTTTATACTTTTTGTCTCACTTTTTATCCTGTTGCTCAATATCACCCCCTATCTCCCCCTATCTGTCTCTCGCTCTCTCTCTCTCTCTCACTCTCTCTCTCTATATATATTTCTATATATCTCTATTTATCTCTATCTCTTTCTCTCTCAGTCATTTCTTCTCTTACATACTAATCACTCTCTGTATTTCCTTTATTTTTTCGTTCTTTCTCTTCAACTTGAAAAAATCACAAACACACATACCAATGCAAGCTTGGAAAACATTTATCCAATCACACTCAATTCTACGCACTCCAGTACATATAACTGTGCGTGGCATGACTACAAAAGCACAAATACACGAAGGCTTAACTAAATACTGAACATCCTTATTTTTACCGCCATGTCCTACTCTCTTCCATCCCGACCCAGACCAACCCCCGGTCCTTCTCGACAATCCGTCGCTTTTCCTGAGACCCCACAATACATCTTACCCCACTCTCCCACCCGTTATCAATTTGTGCAGCTCATTAAAGGGTACGGATAATATCTTCAAGTGAACCAACGCAAAATACAGATCAGATATTTTTGCTCGTTGTTTGCGGAAAATTGGCGCGCTGTGGTGCCGACGTCACCGATTGGTTCGAGTCTTAGCCAATTAAGAACCTCTTATGACAATCACACAAACATACACGCCTTGCGTACACAAGATACACTCACATGCATACATGCAAAACATTCATCTTTAACTATACGATAATGTGAACAAAATCAGAAATACTAGCATATATGAATATACATGTAAGTTCCTGCTATCATGCATTCTCAATACATAAACACAGGGACATAATGTTACCTAGAGTCATACACACGCACAATTATAAACCACTTATACATATATCAACAATTATACTCATCTATGTTAGCGAATAAAATCATACAACAGTTTCATCCGAACAAGGATATCGTGTATACTCGTATGTAAAAACATATGTATACACATTCAGTTTCATTCATAAATGCAAAGAGACGGGTTTTCACTATGCATATATAGATATGTGCATACAAATACAATTATCTTATGTTGATATGTAAACTTGAAGATTGAATCATGGGCAAAGAACATATATATATATATATATATATATATATATATATATATATATATATATATATATATATATATTATTTCAATCGGCACAACAATGTATGCAGTTACACATGTTCTGTGGTTCTAAACACAATATTACGGTAAAATTTTTTAATTGAATTAAAATGTTAAATGAATCAAACCAAGTATTCTTTTCTATCTGGCTGAAATCTTGTTCATTATTGGTCAATGAAATTGAGAAAAATAACTGATAAACGTTGCTATTTGGAAGAGTTGCCAAACTAGTTGATCAAATAGCTTTCAACTAGACCAATACATATTTCGGAAAAAAGAAATCATAGACAACAACAAAAGAGTTTTGAGAGTTTGTTGATGATAGCCAAAGTTTGAACCATGATGTTGATCATTTGTAATTTTTGTATCTGTTATTTGGTGCAACATTTAATATCAGATTGGCCAAGTAGTTTATTTTGTTTTTGTCGTTAAATAGCATTTAATTTCAACTGCACTTGCTTGAATGTATTGTGACAGTTGCCATATCAGCGTACATTTTCTAAATGATCAACATTTGTCTATCTAATTCATTGATTCTAATATCGAATATGAAAGAAATTAGGCCACGTTTTCAGCGTACAATACGTGTTTTGTATTTTGGGTTTGTTTGTTTTTTTCTCAGCGTAAAAATGCCAAAGTGCAAAAAGAAATTATTTGTGTGGTTTATGGAGAAGGTACTGTTAAAGATCGAATGTGTCAAAACTAGCTTGCGAAGTTCCATGCTGGAGATTTCTCACTGACCTATGCTCCACAGTCGAGTGAAGTAGGTTGAGGCTGATAGCAATCAAATAAAGACATTACTTGGAAATAAACAACGTTCTACAACGCCAGAGATTGTCAATGTACTCAAAATATCCAAATATATTGTAGAAAATCATTTGCATCAGTTTGGTTGTTAGGCACTTTGTTTGTGGTTTCGACATGAGTTAAACTACAAAAAAGCCCACAAGGCTGCATTTCCAAGAACGATTCGATACTCAAATGTAATGAGAAAATTTTTTCGACCAATGTGATAGGCGATTAAAGTTGGTATTTTACGAAAACATTCAACACAAGATAACACGAAGCAAGCAAAATGAACCACCACTAACCTCACCAAAGGCCAGCCTTCATCTTAAGAAGGTGATACAGTGTATATAGTGGGACGGAAAAGAAGTCCTTTACTATGCACCCCTTCAAGAGAACCAAACGATTGATTTAAACAAGTACTGCTCCCTTTTAAACCAATTAAAGACAGTAATCGACGAAAAGCATCTGTACTGAATTGGTTAAGGGAAAGGACGCAATATTCAATCATTTTTTTAGCTTGGTCACTCTAAACCAAGGCCTCGCAGAATATTTTCATATCAGGGGTTAGTAAGAAGGTAGGTATTCATGTCACAGAATCAAGACCAGTTGAAAAAAATAAAGATAGTTAATGATGTTATAATTAAACAGATGGAAACACCAAAACAAGACATCCTTAAAACGAAGACTAAAAATGGCTAAAAAAAATGCAATAAGAGGGATATAAAGACTTATTAGAATAACAGACATTAAGAAAGGAAGAGCAGTAAGAGAAATTGAAAAGTCCAGATTGTACTCGTCGGGAAAATATTCAAAAGGCAGTTTATTTCATGGAGCCAATTGAGAAGCTGTCTGTATGGAACTTGCGTTGAGTCTTTGATATGGATATGCCTTAATTGTAGGGCGATTTGTAACTGAAAATTCCCGGACAGAAGGGACTAGGGAATGTAGTTCGTCGTAACACTTTCGATAGAAATAACGATTGGAAGGAGCAACATTATGAATAATGCTAGACCGCATTCTTCTTTGGTGAGCAGGAAACATTATTACAACATTGCAAGGAAGTTTTCTTCAAACAGATATCATTATACATTCGGATTGTAACTTCGGCCTTTCCAGACCTCTCTTAGTCCCCGGAAGTCTGCCAAAGAGATGTAGAGCAGTTGTTTGGTGAGAAAGGTCGGGGAGGATGGAATAATGAAGTTGTCTGAAAAATGGCAAAATATTGTCAAACAAAAAGGTATGTTGTTCAATTAAGTCAATGTCAAATCTCATATCTTAAACTGTCGTTTACATCTTAGAATTAGCGTTCGTTCATTCGTATTCAGGGGGTTCGATTGGTGTTGTTGGTACAATGGAATCGGCGACCCGATTTTAAACCCCGATTGAGGCTACTAATTCACTTCGCGCTTATGCTCTTGGAAAATATATAAATTTGTCTCTTCTCCTCGTCAGCTATGGGTAAAATAGTTGGGTAGATTATGCAGATAAAATCAAATGTACATTATAAATACGTTTATTGGTTAAAACAGTTCCCGCAAACGCCAATTGTGGACGTTCGAGTCCGGGTAAAATCTCGCATTTCGAATGCTGATTTTTAAAGAAAACGGGTGATCATACTTGGGATATTGACACAACACAAAACTAAACACGGTATGATTTAAATTAATTGAATCTTTGGTAAGACATCTTTGGTACCTAATGAGGAATGAGGAAACTGACAACAGGTAACTCTAATCTATTACTATAGGACAGGTGTTATCAAGTTGCTCACGCATGCTGATTTGAAAAATGATGTAATTCACAGAAACATTGATAACATGAACTCACGTATGCACATTTGATGGGAACTAAGGTGTACATTTATACAGGATTCGGGAAGGTGAAACATGAGGTAAATGCAATCACAGTCGTCATGGAGATGGGAAGGACCTCTGTCCAGCAGTGGACTTTTAATGGCTAATGACGATGATAATGGAGGTATGCATATTTACACACAAATGCTTCTTCAAACACATCTACACGTACACACTAATTCGCCCTTTTTCCCTTAATGTATCAACCTCCCTCTCTATCTATCTATCTATCTATCTATCTATCCATCAATCAATCTATCTAACCATATGACACCTACACACTTACGCACAGTGTTCGTGGGCGGAGTACAATTCAACGACCAATTATGCAATATTAAACGCAAAATCCAGGCCACGTGCGGGAAAACAATGTCTCCGTTTTGTTGGACAGAATGGCGACAGTAATCAGAACAATGCCGCCTCCGATTTCGATTCCTATAGTTGGCGCCCGCTCGTTATTCTGCGTGACGAATTGCCTTAAAAAGGCGCAATATATAAAGCAAAAACAATAAAAATTACAAAAAAAAAACAATGCGAGACAATGTGTTCGCTTGGGCACGGCCTTAATTTTATGCGACAGAAATAATGTTTCAATGTATAATATTCAAGCCTAATCGATGTAATGTGCGTGTTTCTTTCATCAGAGGAGGCAATGTTTCTCAGTTTTCCACACACAATTTTATCAATCAGAAATACACACATACACACATACACACATACATTTTCACACACTCTCAGACCCCAAATATTCGCATGCACGCAAATGAAAGTACATACATACCTACTCATACTTTCATCATATACGTTTATTATACCGTCTCATTTTCATGTACCTTTATGAGCGTGTGTACATAATTACCCAGAATAACTCATTCATATTTATAGACAGAAGAATTGAGTCTGATATCACCGGAAATTATTCGTATAACTTTGTCACACATCGCCGATTGTGCATATTTTGAAATACTCATTCTTTTTTTTTTCCATGTATTGATGATGCATGGAATATTTTATGTATATACTGTACGTGTGCTGTGTTTGCGTATTTCTGTCGTGTGTTATGTAGGTCTCCTGCGTATTAAATGCACATATGTATTTTTCAAACTTGTACGATACTGTTTTGTGTTTTTCAGTTTCATGTGTGTGCACGCATGTGTAAAATGTGTATTTAATAGTGTAAGTGTTTGCTTGTTCCTTCATTGCGTCTGCCTGCCTATCATGCGTGTCCAGGGGGCTGATCAAAGCTTTCATTGAGTACAGCGAAATTTCGATTTGGTGGGGTCCAACCGTCGCTAAAGGGTTCCCACCAATCGCTTTTGGGGCTATCTGGTGACCATGAGACCCTATGCAGTCGTTTAGTTCACTAATGGATTGGGCTGACTCTGTGAATGCCTGTGTGTGCACGATTTGTGATTAATATACGTGTACGAATTATGTGCGAATTAAGTACATGCGTGGCCGTGTGCGTTCATTCATTTATGCATGCGTTTTATAAACATGTGAGAAATAGGTTTATGTGTAATGTGAGTTTCGTATGTGCGTTCATGCATGCGATACCCGCACACGTGTCGAAAAATAAGCGGATCGCCATTTATAAAGAGGGAAAAAAACGAGAGGAAGTGAAGGAAACAGTTAGAAAATCCATCAGAAAGAACGCTACAAAAGAGTCAGTCGGATAAATGATTTCCAATTAAAGCATGGTGAAAGTTATCACAGATTAAATTCAACTTGCACGTGTCTGAGACACGTCTTTAGAAACATTTTACGACTTAGTGTCCGTAATAGTTTACCCTACGCCGTCAAAATTGACGGCATATTCGGAATATACGAATAAACACATTGCATCTTATTTATGTGGTTGGTAGCATGGTTGTGAGCTTGGAAAAAATGGCGTTCTGTTGACGACAAATGGAGTTTTTGTTCTTTGAAATATTCTGCTTATTACGGCATCAGAATACAAATAACATTCTAATAAGTATTCCAGTTACATGAATGAAATTCTATTTTGCTACTTCAGTTGCATCCCTTAGCATGACTGAAGACATCTGCACATTTCCAATTATCACGTGTTGATTAGACGAACTTGAATTACATATCTATTTCAGTCGTTGTTGTTTTAGTCATTTTTTTGTGTTCGTTGGCTTGTTCCTCACTTACCAGGATCAGGGGAGGTTTTTAAGTTGAGATCAGCAAATATTAAGCACACTTTTGCTTCAATACCCTACCTCAGTAGATCAGCAGGCCGAAACAGCTTAAGCTAAGAAGGGGTTTTCTTTTATCTAGATAACCTTCTAAAAAAAGTAAGTGAAATAAAAGAAGATGCAAGGAGACAACGGATAGAATTACAAAGCATTTATTTTGAAAAATTAAACTTTAAAAAATTATGAAAGAATGTAAAAACGGATAAAATCCGTCCATCTCCTCTTTCAAATCTGCATTCCAAGAGATCTAAAAGGTTTAGTCCTTTAGATCTTCAGAATAACCATTGTGTCTGTCTTGATTTGAAATCGGTGCTGAAACATTGAACCTAACCTAGAGACAGATCCGCAAATTGAGAACCATACAACGTGCGCATGAAATAATTATGCTGGGACTCACATGGAGAGACCACAAGACAGCACATTACATCCGGGAAAAGACAAGAGTCAGGGACATCAAAGAATCCATTAAAAATCTCAAATGGCAGTGGACCGGCCATGTTGCATGAATGGCGGACAACTGATGGACATCACGACTCACGACATGGATCCCCCGAGATCACATGCGGAACCGAGGCCGGCAGAATATTATATGGAGAGACGAGTTAGAGAAATTCAGAAAGTACTGGCTCCCCGACGCCCATGATTGAGAAGTGTGGCGAATCCTGGGGAAGGTCTATGTCCAACAACGGACGTTGAAAGACTGATGATGATGATGATGATGATGATGATGATGATGATGATGATGATGATGATTAGCATAAACATTTTGAAGAATCAGTTTTACCAGAGGTTAAATAATGTGCAAATAAAGTGTGATGAATAGTATGTTAATCTATAGAGTATCAGTGGAGCTGATCATGTACTTGAAAGAATGCACTTGAAATCGGCTTTTGACAGCAGTTAATTGCGTCATTAAGCCAGCTTCAATTTAGTCTGGGTGGAATTAATAAAATTGGTAGTCACATATGGTATGACCGAGATCAGAATAAAGGTTATATATATATATATATATATATATATATATATATATATATATATATATACACTCTTCTATTGGAATAGAGCATTGTGGTGGATGGGGGATCTAAGCAAAAATAGAATATATCGCTTAAAGTCAGTTACTGACCGTCCAGTTCCGTGACCCAGCGGTAGGATACCGGCCTCCGGGTCTGAAGCATGGTACTGGATGGGATAACGAATTGTCTATTGCCACACTGAAGAGTTGTAATACAACGAAACAGCTGTCTGTGGATGACACAATATATATATATATATATATATATATATATATATATATATATATATATATATATATATATATATATATATATATATATATATTCTCGGATAAGACTATCTTTAAACCAATGCATTCAAAATGTAGCTAGTTTATTATCTATGGACTTTGTGTGGTCCACGAATCTAATATCTGTTTTGTACAGACAGTTGGATAATCATCGAACGACGCTGACTATACAAATTTGAAAACGCAAAGAACACTTAGATTTCATGAATAGGATAAACTATTTCCGTATATTTTTTTAGTTTGATCAAAGGGTAAGGAGGAAGAGGGGAGAAAAAAGAGTTAGGTAGTTTACTGGTGAGTTAGGAATGTTTTAATCTATGTATAACTCTTAGCTAAAATGATGGACTGGCAATGAAGATTAGAAGGGATAA
>OY735243.1:5570644-5583144 GCA_963457665.1 Thysanoteuthis rhombus | reverse complement strand
ATGAGGTCCTGAGAGGGCAGAAACATGAGCTAGTTTGCGTAGTGAATCCACATCCTACAATTTAAACAATTTAACTTCAATAGTAAAAAGTTGTATGAATCGAGTGCTCTATGAAAAAATCCATTACATATCAGAAGTTGCTTTATATTATTGATATATTACTATATTATGTTATACTGCTAGCCTGATCTGTACCATATATATATATATATATATATATATATATATATATATATATATATATATATATATATATATATATATATATATATATATATATATATATATATATATATATATATATATATACATACATACATATACATATGCATATGCAAGTATACCCGTATAAATCTATATATGCAAATCTGATCATCCCGTTATTGATGGATATCAAACTGTGTCAAATCTTATCCTTGCGACGATTATAATACAGAGAAGATAAAAGTAAGTTCTTGTTCGTAATTTATTTTTTTGTGGGAATCATTTCAGAATCAACATCTATTTCTTGTCAACCAAATGGCCTCACTCTATTCAAACATCATCCCGCCGGGAAGTCTTTTTTTAAATCCTTTAAAGGTTTTGCATTTTTTTATTTTTATCTTTCGGAAACAAACAGTTCTATTACAGAAACAAATGTTACCAAATGCTGTGCAAATATCGTCACATGTTTTGAACACAGTGTTCTTTCTCTTGTTTTAAATTACAGCCTAATGCTGAGACTTCGGATCGAAATGTGAAATTGAGATAATTCAAATATCAGAATGCTTGATTTATCGTAACAAAATCAAAGCATAAGTCTAGAAAATAACAATATACGTAATGAAATCATAAACACACGGTTGTCAAATCATATACTAAAGTATACGAGATCAAATATTGTAAATAGTATATTCGTCATGCATCTAGTGAACAATGACCGTCAGTTGTCCTCTTCATGTATAATGGCGGATATCTGTGCCCCCCCCCCAAAAAAAAGATTGCCGTTAAGCCTTTTCAAAAGTAGTACATGTGGCCCATAAAGATACAATAGTCTTTGTGTTCACTAAATACACTGTAGTCTGTGTTCCATGAAAAGAGAGAAGCACTATACTTTTCATCTGTTCGAGAAAGCCTGGTGTTCAGTAAGATTTATTGTTCTTATGTCACACAATGTGGTTGACATTAAGAAAAACGTGCCTCTTTTTTCGACGAAGTTCGTTGAATCATTTCTAGTTTCCCCCATTGCCTTCTTCTAGTTGTAGAATATCTACAGTAAGAAATCGTAAACTAAAACTGGCAACATAGGTTTCTTCAGTTTTTGAGCTGGTTTGGTTGGGCTTCCTAGCAGGCTGGTTGGCTATGTATGAATGTATTGTTTTAATTACATACAAGTAGCACGATAATAATAAGAATATATATTTGGGTGTTTTTATCGATGATCATAGTAACTTTTTCAATTTTGTATTGGTGATATTTCGATGTTGATTACTAAAGCCAAATATTACCAATAAAAATAAATAAAGTATTGCGTTCGCCCAAAAGGAAAACAAATATGTTTATTTGTTTGTATGTGTCATGCGAACAAGTCGTACCAATGGGTCTAGAGGGCTGAAATTTTCAATATTTGTATAGAGAAAACTGTTCTTTCATTTGTTTAAATACCTGGATAGGTTTTCAGGAGATGTTTTAATTTACAATGTAAATATATGCTAAATTGGTGTCTCACCTTGTCTCTAGTAGCATTCACGTTTGTTTTGTTTGTTTTGTTTTGTTTTTGTTTTTTTGAAGATTCGGACTTATTTGTGGTCACTGCCCAACAAAAGGCGAGAGAAGTAACTTATTCATTTCCGATTATTATGATCGTCCCCATCATGGTATGCTGCCAAAATACATTGGTCATTCTAGGGTTTCTATTGAGTGACTAACTAAACCTATTATTAATTGTCTCTTTCTAGGGTTTGTATCGATGGTACAAGAATCTGATTCGATAGCTCTATTAAAGTTAGTATCAGTGAAATTTTCTTTTCAATTTTACTTCTCCTTCGAGGCCACTGGTGGTGAACCTATGACACGCATGCCACCAGTGACGCATTGCAGGATTTTAGAATTTAAAAAAAAGAAATAATCTAATTTTATTATCCTATTTATATAAGAATATTTTGAAATTTCAAGTTATATTTTATCGAACTCAAACTTTTTTAAATATACTAGGAAAGTAGACCATTCATCTATAAGCATTTGCATAAAACTTAAATACATGTATACTTGTAAGTGACACTGATGAAGAATTATTTTTAAAAACTAAAATTCCAATACACTTTGCTAAGAATTACAGTTCAAGGGTGTTGAACTTTTTTTGAAATTACCAACTTTCATAAAGAATATAAAATAATTGCGATACCATCGATAGAAAATGTATCGAAGGGTTGTGGGTTGTTTAGTAGTCCTGATACCGACAATTTTTGACTATATAATGGGAATTATATATATATATGGGAATGGGCAAGAGAATACTTCAAAATAGATTTAAGTATTGTTCTCTTTATTGCCGAGAGCCGAGCTACCCCTGATGGACCGGATGAATGGAATATGGGAAGCGTTGCAAAGGAAGGGATGCGCCCTGTACAACTAATCATCAGGAAAGTGTCGGAGAAGTTGTTTTTAGATGAAATTGTGAAAGACGAGTTGGTTGGACCTTGCCGAGTATTCGATGCAGTAAACATGAGTTGTATGAAAATGGTTCATATTGAATTCTTGGAGGACGATTTCCAGCCCAGGTTTATGGATAAGTTTCTCGGTCTACATACATCCTTTCGCACAGTGCACTCGCAACGGTCAAGTACATGACTTGGAAGGATTTCAGAAATAGTAGATTAATGGACTTGCTATCATTTTCTCTAGATTTCAACACAGTTAAAACTCTTTGAAGTATCTTCAAGGAGAAGGTGAATGAAACGGGGCGTCTGTTTGTTTCCAAATAAGACTAATTGCAAGCTATTCAGACAAGTGCAGAATCTATAATAGCTGAAAAAATGCAAATTTTATCAGGATTAATAGATGATCAACTAATATTTGTGATTCATTGGCAAGGATTTTACGTTTCAAAGTTGGTGATTTGTATCGGAGTTTATGTTTTCAAGATTTCATGCCGTTAATTCATAGGCTTCAGTATTTCCATGCATATGAATTTTTATAGCTTGCCTAAACCTTCTTAATTCTGTGGGCTATTTAATGATTTAATAAGTATATGATTAGTGTCTTACTGTGTTTTCTACACATCCTTTATAATTTGGCAAGATTAAGCGTGAGGAATTTTTTTAAAAATAACCTGTATTCTTTCCCAGGTGAAAATTTAAGATCAATATTTACGGACATTGCATGAAAATGCTCAGCGAATGATTGTGTTAAAAAGAATTTCAGATTTTTTCCACTGTAGCAGAATTTAGAAGGAAGAAAGATTTTTTCAAAATAATTCGACACGCACTTTCTCACCAGATGTCTAGTGGACATCGTTGAAGGCTGAGTGACATTGGGTCTCCTTACATCTCCAGCACCCCTTTAAGCGTCCTCACATATCACAGCAGCGCTATGGTTTGTACTGTAACACCACCACCACCACCCCTGCTTTACTTACACATAACCCAATTATTAATGGCAATACCTTGATCCCTATGCTCAACGTCTTTCTCAGATCCCGGGTTAAGTCCTGGTATTTTCCCATCTTTCCACTTGCTTACATATCTACTCTGTGGTCTGCAGGCATAGACACGTCGATGATTTAGCAGACTCTTTTCCTCTTGTACATTATTCAGTCTTCTTGCTTAGATGGAGTAGACAGTTTGGATAGTGGAGTCCAAGAGTAATTTGTGGCTTCTAATTTTCAAGACGGTTTGTGGTTTGTGGTTTGTGCTTGTATCATTCGTCTACTTGGTAGTTGCTTGAATAGTTCCCAGTGAATAACACTTGCTGCTGCTGCTATTATTATTATTATTATTATTATTATTATTATTATTATTATTATTATTATTATTATTATTATTATTATTATTATTATCAGCAATCTCACACCAGTTGCCTGGTGGTAACCGCTGGAGTTTGAGTGACAGCAAGTCTCCTCAAGTCTATTATTATTTACTCCAGTCAACGAAGTTGAAAAGAGGTAAATGTATTCGGTAGTTCCAATCTCCACGTGGTATTTCCAAAAGTACGAATGAATTTCGATGAAATTTTATGGAAGGGCAGGAAATGGGGTAGGCAAGATATTGTAAAATTTGGGGCAGCTCCTGGATTTTTTTCTGACTGAAAGACATTTTCCGTTTATGTATACGTTCATGATTCTCCTCATGATGTGGACGATAGGCTATGGGAGAACTGGTTAAATCGTGGAGCGGATTTTTGCACAATGACCTCCCCTACGTTGTAGTTATAGGTCCAAACCACATAATATCGCCATAATTTCATATCTGTCCACGCAATATCTCTAAAAGTTCTCAATGAATTTCTGACATTTTGTGGACGGATGTACAATAGGCTACAAGAGAACTGATTAAATTTTAGAGTGGATACTTGTTCAATCATCTCCCCTACATCGCAGTTTTATGTCAAAACTACATGATATTGCCATTTTTCCTGTCCACAAAATATCTTCAAAAATTATCAATTAAGTTAAATTTGGTTTTGAGAAAGGGTGAATAATAGACTGTGGAAGAAGATCTTTGGAGAGGATCCATGTAAAATTATCGTCGTGGTTATATGTCCAAACGATATAATGTTGCAAATTTTTCATGTTTGTCACGTGACGTCTTCAAAAGTTCTCAGTGAATTTCAATTTTCAAATTTTGTGGAAGGGTGCGAAATAATCTATGGAGGAACTGATTACATTTTTAAACAGACCCATGCGCAATTACTCTCCCTGACAGTGGGTTTGGCAGATGTATGTGCTCCGAGTGCTTCCTAGTTAGTAGTAGTAGTAGTAGTAGTAGTAGTAGTAGTAGTAGTAGTAGTAGTAGTAGCAAAAATTATGCTCTGCATTCTCTGCAAAAATTCAAGCAGTTATTCATCTTGAAATTGTGTCGAGAGTTCATTGCCAGGAAATGTGCATATAAATGCTTACAGATATTTTATACACGAACAGATCTGATAATCTTTGTACATTGACACATATATGTACATACTGAATACTGCATGACAACATAAATGCGTACATAAATATGTATTTATGCCCATGTGAGTATAAATGAACATAATATGTCACAAGAACGGACAAATGCTTTCTAGACATTTGTGCAACGCTTTATGCTGTAAAAAGTTGTTGAATCAGTGTGAGTGATATTCTTTAGAATTCATTTTCATAAGGCTCTCAAAAGACTCGCTTTTTCCAAAATAGATCAGCCTTAGACTGCTCTGTTTTTTCGTTGTTTTTCCTTCTTATTATTCATATTGAAAGAAGGATTCTTGCCACCCACTTGGAATAAAAAGATCTAACAGCTAATTGTTGGAAAACATAAGAAAAAATAGAAGGTTGATTTGTATTCGGTTTGACGTTTTGTCGAGTCTGACGTGGGCAAACATAGAATAAAAGAACTGGCCAAGCAATTCAGATTTTTTGAATAAACAAACATTTGTTGGTATTCAACGCCCTGTTAAAAAAGATTAAGCAGACATCCGTGTACCTGGAAAAAAGGTATGGTTTATGGGTTATATATATATGTATGCAGGTATGTATTATTCATTTAATACCTGCATGTAATTTATATATTCATAAGTATTGCGTTGTATCTATGACAGCATATATGCACGAAAGTTTATGTCCGTTAAGGGTTTCTAAGAACATCAGCAGGATATTTGTAGGTGCACAATGATTCACCGTTTGTAGATTCTAGATCCTAGAAGCTTTTATCTTGAAATCAAGAAACCTCTTCAGTTTAGGACCTGGGATTTTAAATGTATTTAACAACTGATAGATATATTTTGCCCAGTGTAAGATGTCGCTTATATGCCAACGCGTGCAATATGCTACCATAACACACAGTCGGCAAAAGTTATGATGCTGAATTTAAAGTATTTAAAAACTGAAGAACGAATGTTATCAGAAGTTTTCCCCTGGTCTTAATAATGACCAGAAATGTGGCCGAAAACGTTAGATCATAAACGTTTGCACAATAATTACATGTATTGGTTCTCTTGTAAAATAGACAAGAAAAGTTGACAAAAGAAAATTGAAAGAAAAACATCCCTTGTTTATCCTCTTTAATCACACTTGTATAAATGAAAGAATACCGCCTAAATACACATCCCTATATATGTAAATTTGGTTGTCTGTAATCATGTTTGTGTGCACGTCTGACAGTGGTAAAAAGGGGGGCTAGGTGAGAAAAATAAACTGGTCAGCAACAGTTACCATTACCTGGGGACCGGTCTATTAATTCTAATCAAATCAAGTATTGTAAATCAGCACTAATCAAACTGGGAGTTGACACCCTTTAGTGGTTGGTCGTGTGAAGATTATTGAGTTTTGCGAAGATATTGAGATTAATTATGCAACTAGAGATTTTTTTTTATCTCTATACAGATATTTACTCCTATTGGTCATTATTGAGAAATAACCCAATGCTATTCAATAATTTTACTAATACAAACTTCGTTTCAATTACATTCAACTTCTTTTTTCTTTTTTTTCTTTTTTCGTAATAAACAGATAACACCGTAAATAATATTTTGTATTTTTTCGGGGTTAACTCGTACCCATGTTCGATTTCAGTAAGGTTACAACTCAAGACTAATTGTATTGGAGCCTATAGCTTTTATTGCAATGAGGAGTTGCGAAAACATTTGTCGCGTCAGTCACGAATAAAAGATCTAAAAAAAAGTTTGAGGAAACCTTCCGTAAACCTTTATTCTTTATTTTAACTTCTTTTTACTTTCATCTTTTTTAGTTGGTGTTTATGGTATGATTTCTCTCACCAGTAAAATGATTTTCTATGTACGATGGAAAATCGTTTTTCCGAAATCATTTTTTAAAAACACAGAAATCTACCTGAACATAATTGAAAATGGAAAAAATCCTCCAAATGATTCATTTCATGTCTGTAGTAACCTAAATACTTCAAAGCCATATTTCGTATAACTGACGTAAAGGACGGCATTATGAAAAGAATATGTCTTTTTCCAAAACTGACACTTTCAAAAAAGTAACAGAGGTCTCATTGATTGAAAACACAAAAAAGAATTTCTGAAAAGAAAATTTTATACAGTTTTCCAGTTTTAGCGGTTAAGCGAATGTTTAACGTTTTAATCACAACTTAACTCAGCCTTGAACCTACGACATTCTGTAAACAGGGCAGATCAGAAGTAAAATATAAGTTCTCAGTGTAAATAATCTCCATTTTTTTCAATTTGTTGTGGTATTTACAATGAGATATAATGAAAAACACTTTACAGTCTTGCTACATTTGAAGTTATTTTCCCCCGTACAAAGCTGGATATCCCTGCTTGTATTCATAGACACACACACACACACACACACACACACACACACACAAACATATATATATATATATATATATATATATATATATATGTCTGTGTGTGAGTTTCATATATATATATATATATATATATATATATATATATATATATATTCGACGATAAAAAATGAATGGACCTCTTCAGACGAAAGAAACGTATCCGCGTGTAGGATTTAAACATTCAACTGTCTTTGTGTGGCCGCAGACAGAATTATGATAAATGGTTTGGGAGATTACCTGATAGTTGATCTGAGGGGAAACAGCGGTTTTAATTATGGTAGTTCTTTAGTAAATGGCAATGACGTTGGTAGATGTATTTGCAGATGTAATGGTTGCGGTAGATTTGGTATGATAGCTATAGTTAATGGTGATATTACTTGTGGTGATTACAACTGTAGTTGTTATTGTTATTGCTATATCTATTAGCGGCAGAGTCGATATGATAGCTATGGTTAATGGTGATGTTATTTGTGACGATACGATGGTAATCGTTATTATTGTAATATCTATTAGCGATAGAGTTTATGTAATTGCTATAATTGATGATGATGATGATTATGATGATGTTTTGATAGTGATAGGATGGTAATTGCTATTTTTATTGATCTACTAACGTCATTGCCATTTACCAAAGTACTACCATAATTTAAAACCGCTGTTTCCCCTCAGATCAACTATCAGAACATCTACCAAACCATCTATCATAATTCTGTCTGCGACCACACAAAGACAATTTAATGTTTAAATCCTACACATGGATACGTTTCCTTCGTCCGGAGAGGTCAATTTACTTTTAATCGTCATATATATATATATATATATATATATATATATATATATATATATATATATATATATATAATGTCATCCACAGACAGCTGCTTCGATGTATTACATCTTTTCAGTGTGGCTATAGACTGCTGCGAGACAGAATTGAAACCTTAACTTCAGACCGATATCCTACCTCTGGACTGCGAAACTGGACAGTCAATAAGGCTGAATTTAAGCGATATATGTTTACACAGAAATCCCTCATTCACCAGAGTGCTCTATTCCTATGGAAGAGCATTATATATATATATATATATATATATATATATATATATAAGCAATAGAGTTGTGATGGGTATAAACAATGGTGATGATAATAGTGATGTTATTGGTGTTGATACGATGGGAATTATTATTCTTATTGCTATGTCTGTTTAAACAAAGATTTTAGATGAGGTTGGGAACGAAAAAATTAATGGTGATTGTGATTGGTCATAGTAATAGAAGTTATGTTGGTAAGTATGGTGGCGGCGATGGAGATGAGAATTTGTTTTGATTATGCTGATGGGGATGATAGTGTTACTGGTAGTACCGATATCAATAATGATGGAAGAGAGGAATGGTAATAATGTAAAGCGGAGAAGGCTTGGAGTAGAAACAAGGTGGCGGTGCGGGAATTGACAGCAATGGTGGTGGTGGCGGAAAAACAGCTCTCTTTATAAAGATGATATTTTGACGCAGTTTGAGTAGAAGGAGTTGGGATTGGAGGGGGGTGAAACATATAGACAAGACACACGTTGAATGGAGAAGAAGCGCCTCGAGTTGAAAAAGAAAATGTTGACGACAAAAACGAAGCGGCGAATGAAGGGAGGTAGACGATTTACATTCGCCTTGACATTTGCGGTTTTTGGCTGCTGCCTTTCATAAGAAATAGCGGCCATTGTGCTCGATTTGAAAAGCGGTTGTAAATTCGGCCATTTTGTCCTTTTGGGACGCCGATGAAAAGAGGCGCGATTAAGCCATTTAATCAGGAATAATAGCGAAAGAAAGTATTGCATTCCGACATCGATCTATCATTCTGTCATCATTCTGTTTATATCTATCTGTCTATTATTCTATCTGTTCATATCTATCTATTTTTCAGTATGTCAGTTTATATCTATCAATATATCTATCTGTCTATCTATCTATGTCTAACTATCAATCGATCTGTCTGTCTAGCTGTCTGTCTATCTATCTGTCTCAGTCTGTTCATATCTATCAGTCAGATCATATCTATCTACCTATCCCAGTCTAATCTAACTATCTATTTATCTATCTAACTATCAATATATCTCTCTATTTGTGTGTATATATGTCCGTGAAAGGTTTCATTCGCCTGCTAATCTCTACTTCGCAATTTATATGTATTCACACTCTTCTTTTGCTTATCAATCTATCTGTGTGCGTGTGTGACCAGAGTATCGAGGTGGATTATAATTCACCAGACAATATTAGCGTGAAAAGACAATTTAAAAGACTATGTCGCGTACAAATGAGATTCCTTTAATTCATTTTGACTTTTCGCCAAATCGTCCTGGCTTATTCAGAGGAAGTCAGTATGAACTGGCGGAACGTCAAAATAAACTATAGAAATTGGAAAAGATGGAAGGGGAAAATGATGGTTGGAGAAGATGAATGGAATCCCAGGATTTACTTTTAATACGGGTATCTATTCATGAAAATCTTCAAAAGAAAAAAATCAAGTGAAGAATCAATCTAAATTGGCAAGCTTTCGGTAGAGCAAGCACAACCTTCAAAAACAAGAGAATCCCATTAGTCCTAAAAAGAAAGGTTTAAAACCAATGTATCCCCTGATAGGCACCTATGGGGCTGAAATATGAAACTTAACCAAAAGATTGTCCCACAAACTTGCACAGGGGAGAATCATGCTAAATATCCCATAGAAAAATCACAAAACAGCGCAGTATATTAAAGAAAAATACAGGAGTTAGAGGTATCAGATAATCAGAAAATTTAAATGGCAGTGGCCTGGTCTTGTTGAAAAAATGTCAGGCAACGGCTGGACATCATGACTCACAACCTGGATCTGCATATGCTAAACTGTAGCTGGCAAAATAATAAGATGGTATGATGAGCTTGACAAGTTCAGAAAGTATTGCAGAACATCTATGTCCAACGACGGACGTTAAAAGATTAATGATCATCCGTTTAGACGAGATATATTTTTTAAATCCATTTTTAGTGTGTACGCGTGCAGAAGCAGATATGGAACAAAAGGCGAGTATTAACAGAACAATTCGAATGTAAGGAAAGTAAAGAATATGGTCTCAACAATTCTACCGAGCATTGCCAGCAGTGGGGCTCTATGGTTGGTGTCACTTACGATGTCACCACCCCTTTTCCAGGATATCTAAAATTTTGGTGATCTTTTTGTACTAATAGATTATATAGTATTCATCATGATTTCCTTATATTATTCAATGTGATGCCATAAGCCTTCATTTACTAACAATTCAATTCATCTTTAGTTTTTGATTGAAAAAATGAATCTCGTGGATTTTTTTAGGCAGCCCTACAAGTGTCATCCCCTCTGATTGTGTCATCCGTAGCATACATATATCTATATCTATATCTATATATATATATATATATATATAGAGAGAGAGAGAGAGAGAGAGAGAGAAAGAGAGAGAGAGAGAGAGATAGATAGATAGATAGATATAGATATATATCATGCAAGTGTCAACCAGTGAACTAAGTTAAGAGAAAGGAGTAGAAGTGAAAGAATAACGTAGTCGTCTAGAGCGTAGTAAGA
The DNA here is from genome assembly GCA_963457665.1 of Thysanoteuthis rhombus. Lineage (NCBI taxonomy): Eukaryota > Metazoa > Mollusca > Cephalopoda > Oegopsida > Thysanoteuthidae > Thysanoteuthis > Thysanoteuthis major. The sequence goes on along the minus strand of OY735243.1, from coordinate 5,572,047 downwards.
CTCACTAGCAACAGTACGCCAACAATAATCCGCATATATAATGATTTCCAAAGTGCAGATGTCTTCTGTCAAGCTAAGGGAAGCAAGTGACGTAGTAGAATAGATTTTCATTCATCTTCTAATGGCGTAATAAAAATGTTGAATTTAGAAAAATAGAAAATGTAATAAGAACAAAAACACCAAGAATAAAACTCTGGGGTCAACGAGTAACTAATTTCCGAACTTACTGCAATGCAAATCTCATCATATATTTAAATTACAATGTGTATCCATTTATTTCATATATGCCGTCATTTTTTCGACAGTGGTAAACTAGTAACAACAATACGAGCTGCATCTATCATACGTAGTACCAGTAATAGTCACCGGCATCTCCTATTTCATAACCTTCTATCAAACTACCTAAGTTTATTTGTCTTTCCTTTCCCTTCCCGCCAACTTATTTCTTTTTTCCATAGTTCCTCCTTACCTTCTCATAAAAATACCTAAATTTCTCTTATCGCCTCACTGTTCCCACTTATTAAACTTCTTTTCTCCCTTCACCGTCTTTACCACAATTATAGTATCAGCAGCAGCCATCAGCAAAACCTGTTGATATACACTTATGATAACTGTCAGCTAAGCGGGTCATGGATTAGTAATAATAATAACATCTTGTCGTGAACAACAAAAATAAAACTTCTTATCTGAATTTTGTTAGGCGAGAAGTATTAATCATCATGTTCAATTCCGAGTTGTTTCCCTTTCATTGGGTGATCTGTGTGTTTTTTCCAAGATATTCTCTATGTAAAGTTTCTAAATGCTACCAGTATCGATTGTCGGTTGGATGAGAGGTTTGACTAAACAGAGTATATGTGCCACTTCTGGGGGGGGGTACATGACCGAAACGTTGTGAACAAATGAACACATAGATGGGGACCATAGATCCGACCATATCATACACAAAGAAAAATCTTGCCAGATATTGGATGTTGCCCACCTCATTGGCAGACAAGTAGAAATGGAAGGAAGAAAAAAGCTTGACAAACATCAAAAGCATTGAACAGCCCAAGTGATATCGGAGAATGTCGATATCTTCAAAATAATCCTTATTCTGCAACCGGCTATACTAAATTTAACTACCAATTTTCTTATTAGTTTAATCCCACCCAAACCTAACTGAACCAGGATTAATGACACAATTTCCTGCTGTTGAAAAAGACTATTCAAGTATGTATATATATATATATATATATATATATATATATATATATATATATATATATATATATATATATATATATATAACATATATATATATATGTATATATATACATATATATACACACACACACACACACGCACACATATATATTTGTATATATATATATATATATATATATATGTATTATCATTATCTATCT
>OY735243.1:5535644-5565644 GCA_963457665.1 Thysanoteuthis rhombus | reverse complement strand
AGTTCGACAGTAAGACCGAAGCTTATTGTTCAAAAAGCATTTTTTTACACGACAAATATTTACTTTTAGCATAATCTCCTTCTTTATCAATACATATAATCCTGTAGTGAATATAAGCCCCATTGGTTGTACATAATACAGTTAAGATTTCTGATAAAAATTCAGCGAAAAACTGCATGTCAGTCTACGGACATTGTTCAGACCTTGAAGATTTCAGATGCAACCATTATTGATATTTCAAAAATTTCACTCAATGACGTCCGCTAGCTGGGGGTGCCAACAGAACACTTGCCTCCATGCCTCACCCTAAAAAGTGTCAGTGGGCGCCCATGACTCAATATAAAACAAATGCAGGTTAATTTAGAATCTTTGTAAAAGGAACATAATTTCATTGACTGAATAAACGACCGATTGTCAATGACAGTTTGAATACCACAGGAGTGCCGTAAAAGAAGCAAATACAAAGACATTATATATATATATATATATATATATATATATATATATATATATATATATATATATAATATATAAACAGGTCTAGCTAGTCATTTGGGAGAGATTGTCAATCGACTAACGTATATTGGTAGCTTGCCCTGTTTGGGTGATCAATAGAAATTTGGAAAAAGGGGTGATCATTGAATAAGTTAATGCTCTCCTTTTCTTTGACATTAAAAACTCAGAATTTTTGAAAAAAAAAGTGTGGACGCAGCCAAACATAATCTATCAGGTAATTCAGCGTAAACCAATAGAGTAATTTGAATCCACATTAAAAAAAAAGACAATTTAGGAGAGGAATTTATTAATTTGAAACATAAAGCGTAAATGTTGAAATTTACAGTCCTCTAGCTCCATTGATGAGGCCTGTACGCGTGATACATACATACCTAGACAGCAAAGTCAGAGATGCAGACAGACAGACAGGCAGTAAGCCAGCCAGTAAGACTACCCTAAAAACTGCATGAACCTGACAGTTTAGTTGACAGTTTTGGATGACGGTTTCTTATCACATCAGTCAAAGCACACACACACACACACACACATATATATATATATATATATATATATATATATATATATATATATATATTTGTGTATGAGTGTGTGTGTGTTGGCCACGCGTGATAGCGCTGTGCTCTTAATGCGATTAAGTTTTCACAAAAAAATTGCACGTCCAAGCTGCAGAACTGAACTAGACCTAACTTAACGGGCATCTGTAACATGACTCTGCAAATGTCATAGGTTATAATAATGATAATTTGGAATCGTTCTTACTTTCCAAGGCTGATTTTTTTTACATAGGAGAAATGGAATATATTTCAAATGTCATGCTGGTTTGAATTGAAATGGGAAATTCTTCTGGGTGACGCGTTCGGCTGTTGACTTGGAGTTTGGCGGTGGATGTCATGTTTTTTTTAAACAACAATAGTTGCAGCTGAGGAAGGTTTTTATGGCAGTGTTGTTTATATCTAGTACGCACGATAGAATTGTGTCCCTAATATGAATGAATTGAGCTATTGTAATAAGTTTTGTAAAACTCAAACAATTTTAATGAAAATTTACATCATATCTATAATGTAGAGAATTTTTTTTCCGAGTAAAATTTCCGGTCTGTCAGTCCCAGTTACGTTAAGCAACAGAAATAAGAAGGACGGAAGGAAGGAAGAGAGTGGCGTGATGTCATGAAAAGGTGTGACGTCATTAAGAACACATCTACTCCCATCAATTTTTTTTACCATCTGATATGATGTCATAATAGAATGCCCGAGGTCAGCTTTGGGCCAAAATGACCAAAATATCCCCAAATGCCAAAAGGTCATTTACTATATTAATCGAAGATAACACTCACAATATTTTACAAGAATGAAAAATAATTGACCCAAAGGAAGATATTTGCTTTTCTTCTTCCTCACACCACCACCTCTTGCTGACACTACATCTGTTGGTGGACGCCTCAATTAATTTTTGATTCTTGGTGTATTACTCCATGAAACGAAAATTACTTTGAAAAACATTCTTGCAAATTATCTTTTTCTTTTTGTACATTGTATTACTTGAAAGTAATTATAAACATTAAATACAAATTAGCCATACCAAGATTTTTTGTAAAATCTGTGATAATTTTTCTGGCATCTGGCATTAGGAAATATCAAATTATAGTTTGCAATATTTTTACATTTATAGATCATCATCCATTTATGCTTCTCATTTCTTCATAAAGTAGGCAGTGATAATGGAGAATTAAGTTACACGAAAATACAACCAGTATGGTTCGAACCATCGCCTCTATTTCAGCCTTTAGTTTTTAGGCTAATAAATTAACTACAATAAAAAGAAAATTGGACCTCTAAAAATCATCTTTATTTCAAATGGATTAGATTTATTAAAATCCTCATACATAGCTCAGGTCTGTATGCAATAATATTTTTTTGAAAGTTATACAATGGATGCATATCACAAAGCGTTATTTGACAGGCTGGGCCTCCAGGGGTCTGCAGGCCCCAGTTTCGAAACCACTGCTTTAGATACTTAGAGGATGTGGTCGATAGAGGAGAAGGGACGAATGGAGATGTGAGGAAAAGAATAGCCAAAAGCACGAATCACTTTCCTGACCCTCAAGAAAGTTTAGTGTTCAGAAGAGATGAGATTATCCACCAAACTGAGGATATTCGACACCAATCTGAAAGCGATAATCCTCTGTGGTTCCGAAATGTGAAGAATAACAAATATAAAACTCCATAAACACCAGACATTTACCAACATCTATCTGCAGAAAATTCTTCATGTTCATAGGCCAGCAACATCACTTGATAGGTCCTGGCCTGGAACGTATACGGGAAAAGGATGCGGGGGAAACTACAGAAAAACGTGGAGCTGGGACACCGTGGTGGAGATGCAGAGAGGCGGTCACTGATCTTCTGGAGAAGACTTTCTAGAGCCGAATGCACTGATGGAACGTTGCCGATGACCTATGCTCCTCATGGAATAAAGGGCTCAAGTAATGGAGACATTGCTGTATACCTAGCTCCCAAAGCCTAGCCTTAACGTATACCTAGTTCCCAAAATCTAGTCCAATCAATGTTTCTAAAAACCTAAGACAAAAAGTTCATATAATTCAATGTTTTACCTTTTAAATTCTGATCTTATATTATATTCAGATATCATTATCTGTCGACGTAACCAGAAAGGGAAAATTAATCAATAAATGAAGAGCAGCTCCAGAAGGGTAAAAATGAACAATGAATTAAGACAACAGGCTTTAACTAACGTCCTTGGCAGTATGCTGTGTTGGGGATGATCAATGAATAAGTTATTTCTATTGTCTTTTCTTGGACTATGATCACTAACAGAACTCTGAATTTTCAAAAAGCTAGTGTGAATCCTGGTAGGCACAAACTGAGGGGCCAATTTTGCACAAACTTCCTTTGCAAATTGAAATTACCACTAAAAAAAACTATTAGGAGGGGATTTTCTAAAAACAAAAAACTTTTTTTCCTAGACATAATATGTAAAAATTATTTCTATTATTATTCGGACCATCCTCATCTTGGTTGTTTTTCATACAACGTTTCGGCCATTGTACTCTACGGTCTTCATCAGGTATCATCTGGTTGGTGTGGGGAAGTAACGAACCGAATCCATTATATGGTTAAATAAAGGGTTCGGTTCGTTACTTCCCCACACCAACCAGATGATACCGGCCGTAGAGTACAGCGGCCGAAACGTTGTATGAAAAACAACCAAGATGAGGATGGTCCGAATAATAATAATACCTCATCTCAAAAATTCAGAGATATAAATAATATGTAAATATTTAAATTTTCAGCCCTCTAGCTCAATTGGTTCAGCCTGTACACGTGATACGTACATATTCAACCCAGACAGGACAACTTGAAAACTGGTGAAATGTAAATCTTGGTGACAGTTTTCATTGATGGTTTCTAATACTTGTCAATAAGGCCACTTATGAATAAGTTTACTCGAGATAAATTTTTAATTTAATTGACGTCATCGAAAATCGCTTGCTGCTTTCATGTACTTAAATTTTGAACACGTCAAAAAAAACGGCAAAGCTGTTCAAGTTGACGCAATCAGGTTCATTTGGAAACAATGACGTCACTAGTAAGAAAATGTTGGCCAATGAAAATAGATTTAGAATCAGGAAACAGTAAGAGGCAACATTACTTAAATGTATCTACTTGAAATAGGATTTTTGACAGCAGTTTATTGTGTCATTAAAACAACTTCAGTTTAATTGGGGTGTAATAATAAGAAAATTGGTAGTCTAATTTGTTATGGCCGACGTCAGAGATGAGTATTTTTTTTTTTTTCAAATATTGACATTCTCTGATATGAATGTCTTTTCACGTAGGCTGTTCCATGCATTTGCTCGCCGAGAAGAATTTTTTCTTAACACTAGGGGTGGTTTGAATTTGTAATTTATGACACTTTATATTTAGTTTCCTTTAAGATAGATGACGTCAGCATTTTGCTATCAGGACATTTTGAGCAATGAACACCAATTCCGCTATGTGTATGTTATTCCGGATTCAATAAATTTCCAATATGTTATAGGAAAGAACATGAAAAGCTCCAACTAAAGAGTGTGAAGCATGAATTTTTACAAGAGATGATTTCACACGGCTATAAAAGAAGAACGTTACTAAACACAAGAAAAGACTGGAACCTTCAAACAAGGCAAAGATCAGATATAGGCATTGGCAAATGCCTATATCTTATTTTTGCGAAGAACAATATTCGAAATATGAATACTCTATGTAATTAGGAACCTAACTGGTAACCCAATTCTTTGTTGGTAGTAATTGTCGTTGAAACTGGGGGAGCATCGTTGAAATTTGGTTTACTAATGGAGTCCCCAAAAAATGGATTTTTAGTCTGTCTGTTTCAGGAATTTCTAGAATCAGGCCCTTCCTTATATCCCGTGTAAGAAAACTACCAAACTTTTCCATCCAGAAACAATTGCTATTTGCCAATAAAAGAAGAGAAATTCTACAGAAATTCATGGCTAAAGATTGATACAATGTCTGGTTTATCAAAAATACTGGTACAAAAGAAAATATAAAATGAAAACGAATACATATTTTTTTATATATAAAAGAGTTATTAGTATATGCAAAAAGCACTCTAAAGGCACAAAGTGTATGAAAGAGTAATGATGATGATGATGATGATGATGATGATGGTGATGATGATGTCAGCAAGATCTATTCTGTGTTTCATGGTTTTAAGGTTTCTGAGAGCAGAAATTTAAAAGATTGGTCAAAGAAATGATGACCTTCGGCCAAGATTAATAGTGCAGAACTAGGTTTGTGGTATCTGACAAACTAAAGAAAGAAAACTTTGTTCAGTCGAGCCAATTAGCTGATCAAGTATCGATATCAATAGTACCTGGGAACCTCTCATCATAAGAGACCCTTTGGATAAATCAAACAGACCATTCAATGCAAGGAAGCAACTTAGATGTGTCCAGTTCAATCGAAGATGCGTCCTGAAGTGTGTTTCCACATTCTAGAACCAGCGACACCTGACGAAGATCGGGGGATAGACGACCAAAACATCACGAAGAAATAAACACAAGACGAGGAAAATAGTCTTACCATCTCACTCATAATGAAAGATAACTTTATTTCCCATGACATAACTAGAACAAAAGAATGTAAAAAGGAGTATTAAAATGCCATGTAAAGCAAAGGAAAATCGATATAACAATGTAAATGGTTCCGTAACCTCTTGAACTTCTTTAGGCATAAATTACGAGGTATGCCCCGAAAGTATCCAGTCACAATAGTAACTGGAAAAATAGCCATAACCCCAGCGCCCCAACTACTTTTAAAAAATCTATAAATTCCTTTTTGGGGATCGCCGTCAGCTGCCCTGTCGCGTTCTCCTTTATCTCGTCCACGGTATGAAATCTCTTTTGGGTTAGCTCGAAATCACAGGGAGTCAGATCTGGATTGTAGAAGTGAGGTGACAGACCTAGGGTATGTGATGTTTTGTAAAAAAAAAATCTTGCACAAGACGAAGAATGACTCCCTCTCTCACTGTGAAAGCAACGGTCACTCAGTACAAAAGCTCACTGAATGAAGTGAGACTGTTGACTGCGCAACCCCAAGGGAGAATGTCTTCAATGTCCCCTATAATTAGTTGCTAAGTTATATCAAGACTGTGCAACCAGTTCTTTAGATATTCAAATTTCTTTCTTGACAGACATAAGGGGAACATGCTTTTATTTAGTCTGAATTTTGAGTTAACTTTGAAAAATTGTGAAAAAACTTTGTATTCGAACTGTTACATGTTTTAGATGAACGAATCTATATAAATATTTCAAGTTCATATTCAATAATTAAGTTCAAGCGTATAATCGTTAATATAGACTCAAATTTCAAACAGAATTGTCTATTTTAGTATTGTTTGGATACTGAAGAATTTACGCCTATTAGAGAGATTAGTTTATTGGAAATTAGAACCTTTGTTTTATTGCGTTTGGTTTATAGTCTGCCCCCTGCTTATGCGATCATTGGTCAATACGTCCAAGTCCTGTCACATAGTTATTAGCTGAATTTTGATCAGAAATCTTCACTATATAATTCGCGACGTGATGATCTTGATATTTTTTGAGACTCAATACGCAGAATCGGTAAAATCGCCTGATTGGCAAAATTATAACTTTCTTTGCAATAAATAAAATAAACGTAGTTTTGATTTGATCAAAAGCTTATTTAATCAAAGCTATGCTATAAAACAACTATTTTTTTAAAATCAAAAGTTCGAGAAATTACACTTTTTTTTAATGAGAGAATACGTAATTTCAACTTTCTTACAAAAATGATTATTTTTTCAATTTAATCAAAATAAGGATATAAAACAATTATTTTTTATGATCAAAAGTCAAGGTAATCAAAGTGGAATCAAACTTTTTTTTATACAATAAATGAGTAAATTTCGCTAATTAGGTAATTTCACCGATTCGGGGTAACATATACAATTTATATGAAGTGGCCTAAATATTTTTTAGAAAAGGGATGTTATATTCCTCCCTCGATATAGCTACACCACCACTTCCTTTGGGGTACCTGACAAAATTGTTACATGGCGGAAAAGTTTTCATTCATCAGCCACATTCAGCAGATATTTACGCCTCTTCCAGACTCCTCTAATTGGAAAGAATTCTAATTCCCTGGAAGACTACAAAAGGCACCTGGAGTAGTTTTTAGCTGGGGATAATAAAAAGTTCTGTGCGGATTGAATTATGAATTTGGCTTGAAAATTGCAGAAAATCGGAACTGTTAGGATGTTGTTTAATTGAAGAAACGCTTTAACTATACTAAACAATATATTACACCTGGAGAAAGCCAAAGAATGGATCTGCTGAAATGCGGTATCGACGAGAAGAAGAGTTTCGATTGTCCGAACAAGAGTTGGAATTCTCTACAGCTTACATACATACATACATACATACATACATACATACATACATACATACAAATATAAGTGGTTCATGATATGTCATCTAATGAAAAATAAAAAAGATATTGTCATTTTCCCAGCGGTGCCATTTTACCACAATATTTAACAATACAACTTTACCATGAAAAATATCGGAAAATGCATCAATACTTTCACTCATCGGAACCAAAAAATCGTTCACTTAATAAGAAACACATACACACACACACACACACACACACACACACACACACACACACACATACACACACACACACACACACACACACACATATATATATATATATATATATATATATATATATATATATATATATATATATATATATATATATATATATATATGTATAATTAGTAATCAACTTTTAAACTAGATAGATAGATAGATAGATAGATAGATAGATAGATAGATAGCCGGATGTGATTTTTTTTTTTTTTCTGAACAAGGGAAATAAATATTTTCAACTGTGTAATCTACGAAGTGATTTGCAGTGTATGGGAGGTAACTCCTGTTTGACATCTCGCCGAATAAATGTTTATTTCATTGCAAAGCCTTTCTCTGATAATAGTATTTTCTCGAAATCAATTTTTTCCTCGGTATTTTTATCTTTAGTTATTTATTTCCTTTTATTTTTCAATCATTTTGGATTTAAAACTACACCAAATATTGAATAAACAGGGTTATCATTGATAGGCCAGGTTTGATTCGTACGTGTTCTGATAGAGTACGGTTATGGTATCGCTTTACAAATTGATGTACTAATTGATGTAATATGCTAAGGAAAAACACATCAAATTATGATAAGATCATTAACTGGATAACTGTGGTACTTAAAAAATCCACCAAAGACTATATATGGTCAGAATGAATTCTATTTATAACATCACTGGCGTTTTCCACTGAGAAACATCTAAAATAGAGTAAAAAAAATATCTAGTAATATCTAGATTCTGGATAATTTAGATGTTATCAATAAACTTGTCAAAATAAGGTTCCCGAAAGGTCAACATAACTCTTTTTCCCAAAAATCAATAACGTAAAATAAATTTGAAAAGACATTTTCAGAAAGGCCCCTAATGAAATACAAATTTCAAGTTTGCGGACAAAACGGTATGGCCAGAAGCGCTGTAAACCGACCAATATTCACGAAAGTGTATCATACAATTAGCTGGGCTTGTTTTATTCTGATGAGTAAATAAATTTATACAAAATACATATTTATAATTTTTTTTTTCATCACAAAAGCAGCGTTTATCAGTCAGGATATAATTTGGAGTGGAGTTCGACCCTGCAGCAGCCAGGCTCGTTTTGGAGTAGTTTTGCTCCCAAAATATTAAAACGGAAGTTAATCGTGTATGTTAAGCCATATTTCCTAATCTAAATCAAAGCCATTCACTCTGGCGTTTTCATCACAAAATTTCCCCCTGTCTTATATAAATTTTGTCTTGTTCTACCTTTTATACATTGCTTTGTATCAAGAGAAAATATGATACAATGCATGTGTTGGGTCAATCTCAGAGATAATGTTAGCACTGACTTCCCCTCTTGCCAAATTTGGAATTTTCTGTAAGTTCTATCTATATGGTTAGTGTCTTGGGAAGTTGGGAATAATGTAAGCGGTAACCCCACGTTCCAGCTATTTCCATAACTGATCCTTTGTACAAGATCTTGAATATCCTAAAGAAATATCTGATAAAAACTAAAAGTGACTATAAATATCTAAAGAGATCTAGGAGTGACAAAAATATCCAAAAAGAACTAGGAGTAACAAGAGATATCTTGAGAGACATAGGAGTGACACAAGATATCTAGAGAGATAATAGGAGTGACAGAGAATATCTGAAAAGAACAAAGAGTGAGCAAAATATCGAAAGAGAACTGAGAGAGACTGAAATATCCAAACAGAACTAGAAGTGACAATATCTAATGAGATCTAAGATTGACAAAAATATCCAAAGAGAACTGGGATTGACAAAATAAATCTAAAGATAGGTAAAAGTGACAAACATATCTGGTGAGTGACTAAAGTATCTAGAGAGAAATAGGAGTGGCGAAAGATATCTAAGGAGAACTAGGAGTGAGTAAAATATCCAAAGAGATATAAGAGTGACAGAAATATGTTAAGAGGACTAGGAGTGAGAAAAGATATCTAAATAGAATAAGGAGTGACAAAAATATCTAAAGAAAACCAGGGCTGACAAAAGATCTCTAACGGAAACTAGGAGTGGCCAAAATATCTAAACAGAACCAGGGGTGACAAAAATGTCCAAACTGAACTAGACGTGACAAAAAATATGTGCAGAAAACGAGGAGTGACAAAACTGTCTTGAGACAACTAAGAGTGACAAAAGATATCTAAAGAGAACAAGGGATGACAAAAAATATCTAACGAGAAATAGGAGTGACAAAAATTTAAAAAAACTAAGGTTGACAATAATTAATACATAAAAATTATTAGAATTTTTCAAAATCTTATTTTATTTCATTTATTCTATTGGATGAATTGTAAATCATCATTAATAATTTATGCTATTAATTACTTTCATCTCAGTTGTTGCTTTTCATCACAACTAAATTCAAGTTTTGTTCCCTTTCAGCCGTGAGTAAATAAATCAACAGCACGGATTGGACTAACGAATAAGTTCCGGTTGAGATTCGGACTCTCGACCCTTCATGCCAGCATAGAGGGTTGTGAGTTCAATCGATTGATAATGAGATTTTTTTTTAGTTTACATAAAGTTAGTAAAGAGTTTTAAGGCCTCGAATAAGATTATAATAAACAACGTTTCTCTATTATGTATTTGTACCACAAAATATTTTTTTAAGCATAAAAAACATAGTTATCTGAGTAAATTAGATCTATAATCCTCCATGTTTTATTCATTCTTCATTCAATTCTCAAAACAATTTAATTTATCCTTGGGTGATTCATACCTCAGTTTAAAAAACACAGTCCTAAAGTAATCTTCCATTGCACATTTTCAACATTTGACTAAGTACCTGCTACTCTACAGTTTATCGCAGAGACTTACCCAACACAGGCTTTGGAATAGCATCGAATCTGGAAATCTTGAGGTAAAGGTTCAAAATCAGCCTCTGGATTTTCTAGTTCGGTGCTATTCCAATACTTTGATGAATCGCGATAGTCTGCTCGCATAGCCGCGTCTATGATTTGACAGGTTCTCTTTCCTTTGTCCACAATGACCAGATACGGTCTTATTGTTTGGATAATGGGGTTGGGGTGGCTTGAATGTTTGAGTAATTTTTGGCTTCTATTTTCCAGGAGAGTCTCTGGTTAGTGCTTGCACCATTCGCCCACATGGCCGAATCTTAGTCGTTTGCATTGTTCCCACCGTATTACAGTTACTATCCTGTCTTGCCCGTTTTCGTACTTCTTGACTAGTTCACAAATATTCACTGATTATGTGGTTTCTCCATCTCTTTCTGCACCTTTGCTGTTTTTCTGGATTCTATCGATTTTCACATTGGCTTTCTTTGTCCTGGTGTATTTTGTAGCTGCTATGATGATGGATTCTGTTTCTCTCTCCGGGTGTCCTTTGCGTAGCCATGTCCATGACTTTACGTCTGCCACATTTTCTGTCTGTTGAATTTCCCGTGTAGCTTTTTCTCTTCTCATTTCTCCTTTCCACGTTGGTTACTTTGCTACCCCCTCATCTATTACCTTTTTAGTATTGTTTATTGCACTGCTTTGAGCGCTTTTCATGATATCTTCACAGCATGTTTGCACTAATTTCGTTTTCGCCATTTGGACCTAGTCTTCTACGCCAATGGGTTCATCCTTCTTCGCATACAGCCTGTGCCATCTCTGAGGTGAAGAGCCTAGAAATGGTCATAATAATGTAATAGTCTCCATAATCTCTTAAGTTGTTTATTATTATTATTATTATTATTATTATTATTATTATTATTATTATTATTATTATTATTATTATTTTTAGTAGTAGTAGTAGTAGTAGTAGTAGTAGTAGTAGTAGTAGTAGTAGTAGTAGTAGTAGTAGTAATTTCATACCAGTTGCCTGATTGCTACCTCTCCACACTCTCATAGTCCACAGCAGTACTGTCGTTTACGGTTTCACACCAGTTGCCTATTGGTTATCTCTAAAGGCTGAGTGACAGTAAGTCTCCTCAGGTCTTCGTACCTCCTCTCATATCTCATCTCACCTAACACAGCAGTGCTGCGGTTCATACCTCCACAACCAGTTGGATGTTTTTTCTCCCTCCTCCTCTGTTAGGCCACTGCTAACAGCTAGCGTCGTAGATCTTATATTTCTAGCACTTTCCTCTGTATTCGTGCAGTTTCTAGCAGTGCTGTGGTCTGTACAGTCTCAATCCTCCCTTTTAACCCTAGTTCCTCCAATCTCGCCTTCTGAGTGTTCCTATTATTACTGGTACTGCCCTGACTTTCATGTTCCATACCTTCTTCTGCTTTCTTACCAGTAATATTATTACAATTATTATTATCATTATTATTATCATTGTTGTTGTTGTTTTTGTTTCAGTAGTAGTAGTAGTAGTAGTAGTAGTAGTAGTAGTAGTAGTATTGCTGTTTTCAAGGTAGTGCTCTAGCAAATTTTCATGATTGATTTTGATTTCATTATTCGAATATCGATTTTCCATTCAAGTTGATTTTTCCTAAGGATCGGTCAACCAAATTGTTATATTATACCCATTTTAACAATTGGTCTTTATTTCAATTATAAAAAACTAGATGAAGAAAAGGTGAATAGATGAATAGACAGATGAAAAACATATCTATCTCATCTATTTCAGCGCGAACGCTGACCCCACAATGGAGATTCGCTGATAAAGTAAGCGCCTAGTTTAGCCTTATACTTACATTTTAAATCAAATACCTCACAAAAACCTTTAAGGTTTGGGTATTTCAAAGAACTGAATTGCTTAGAAATTGCCTGGGGAGTACCATTAGTATACAGAGATAATCTACCTCTCGTCTTTGACCCTCAAGGAGAAATTAAACGTTTCCCTTCACTTCTGACCTCTCAAAGGACATCTAAAAAGAGGAAAGTTTTTGATCCGTAAAAGGGAAAGAAGTGCTGTTTTGGGCACGGTACAAAATGCAAGTACTAGTATGGGTAATATAATATTCCAAACCTTTTTAGCTCCCGGGCTAGGTCCTGATACTTTTCTAGCTTATCCCTTTCCTTCACAATGATTATACAGTCCACAGGCACAGTCACGTTTATGATCGGGTAGAATCTCTTTGCCTTATCTGCGATTACCAGACCCGGGTGGATTGGCCGGTCTAGATGTCAAAGTTTCTGATTTGTACTGATACCATTGTTTACATGGCTAAACCTGAGTCTCTTGAACAGTTCCCGGTGTATTACTATTGCTATTTTGTCGTGCCTATCTTTGCTCTCATTCTGGGCCCTTGGAGTATTTTTTTCTTCCCACTTTTGGATTTTTGTTTTTGTGTTCGCTGGTTCATTTGTCTTCCTTCCTAGATTCCCCTTGAAAACTCACTCTGTCTTGTGTAATCATCGATTCCCTTGATTGCAGATTCGATACAATTCTCGATGTTAACAAGCAGTCTTCCTCCTTTTTGTATCGTCACTTTTTCGATAATCCATGTTTCTGATTTCTTTTATTATCCACTTTAGGAGGGGTCCGGTGTATCTTACAGTGGAAATTGACCAGGTATCAATTTCTCTGCTCAAGTTTATTCTGCAAAGTTTGGTTTCTAGAATTTTCCATTCCTTGTCTGGGATATTTTTTGCCTAATTTCCCCTTTATTTCACTCAGCTTGATCGTGTCTGCTTCGAAAATACGCAGATTCTAATAATTCTGTTTCTCTGTGACTCACAACTTTACCTTAAGACTACTTCTAATATTAGACAGCCTAAAGAATTACTGTTAGTATACATTAGGTCTAATTCTGATTATGGAACCAGAATAACATTGGATAACTATGATGCCACTTTAGGTCCTTCACGCGTTTACAAATTCGTTTTGAGAAATATTTTTGTGTGAAAAAATGATTTCATCATTATTGAGGTACCTATGCTGATTCATTAAATAATGTACATTTTCAATGGTCTATCAAGACGAGTGAATATACACTTAAAGCATTCGTTATCACAAGAGGATATATGTAGAAGGATTCCTGGTTGGGACATTCGATTCCTTTTTTTTTTTCCTTTGCATATCCCCATCATTGCTCATTTCTCAATGACAATTTCCATTCCAATATCTCGACTGGGTATCCCGGCTGTTTGTATTAGGGTTCCCATTTCCTTTCTGCTTTTTTTTGCGAAAAATTGTGGTCATATATATGCATATATGTTTCCAGTTTTTGCTCTTTATTGATGGTAGTTGCATTTTGTTTTTTTACCTACCTTTCTGCATATTTCAATAAGTCCTATGTCGGACAATCACCCTCTATTCCTGCGATGTTTAACCAATATGCGCGGCACATTCGTGTGCTGCGAAGCACCTGAGTTTTGAGGAGGGTCTTAGGATAGAGTTCCCAATAGAGATACAAAAATAACATTGGAATACGTTTTGACATTATTGGTACTTTTATGAAGCGTATTAGACTCCCTTTTTCAATGACGCAATAAATAGATGAGTTGTTCAGTAAAGGCCATCATCATCATTATCATCATCATCATCATCATCATCATCATCATCATCATTCCTTTAACGTCCGTCGTTGGACATAGACCTTCCCCAGGATTCGCCACAATTCCCTATCATGGGCATCGCAGAGCCAGTATTTCCTGAATTTGTCAAGTTCATCTTTCCATCTTGTGTTCTGTCGGACTCGGTTCCTTATGTGATCTCTGGGGATCCATGTTGTGAGACATGATGTCCATCGGTTTCTTTCATTCTTGCAACATGGCCTGCCCATTGCCATTTGAGTTTTTTAATAGTTTCTATGATGTCACAAACACCTGTTTCCTTCCTTATATACTGTGCTGTCTTGTGATCTCTCCATGTAAGGTTGAGCATGATTTTCTCATGTGCACGTCGCGTACTTCTCAGTTTGCAGGTCTGTATCTTGGTTAGGTTCCATGTTCCAGCTCCATAAGTGACAATCGGGAGAATGCATTCGTTGTATATACTTCTTTTTAGGATTATTGGGATCATCTGGTTGAGACTGAACACCTTCAACTATCCCATAGAGGAAAAGGTCAAAATATCAGCTTTTAATTCTCCATTGGATTCCGTAGTATCAAACCGCCGATCACTTACTATTTTTAATTGATCTCATCTTTTTTATTGAGATCTTGTTTCAATATGTAATAATAACAAATATGCACCAATCTTTCAAAATCGTTCGAAAACCATAATCAATAATATACTTTTGGCAATAGAGTTATTAAATTATTAGTTCATTTAACTTATGAACATATTATTTTTTATGATAAAATCTATCCTTGAATCCGATCATTTTAGTGCATGGCTTGATGTGCCGTGAGAGAAAAGGTTGAGAAGCATCACTCAACTCAATGTTTCGTTTAATCAGCGTGTCTTTGGCTTACTGCACTTCAGTCCCATATTTCTGCTACCTGTATCCTTAATTGCAGAGGTGGACGAATTTGCTGTCTTCTCTGCACCATTTCTCTTTCGGTGTCTATGCCACCACTAATATTAGAACAGGTAACCCCCTAGCCAACAGTTACGGGAGGACGACCAGATCCCACCTATCAAGAGAGCATCTGTCGATCATCACCCCTAACTCAGTTTCGTGAAAATATTTTTAATTCATCATCACGAAAAACTTCTTTTTTTTTTCAAATGTTTGAACGAGTGTTAACTATTTCACAGTACAAGTTCAGCAGTTTTCATTCGTGAAGGTCACACTCTCCAGATATCGCGAATATCAACGTTCATTCTTCAATATTAGCTAGCATGTGTTTTTTGTTTTTTTTTAATCCTCTGATTATTAAAACTGTCGTCTTGATTAGATTAGAGATAATTAGATGTATAATTTTATGTGTATACCCGTGCACATGCGTGTGTTCCCGTGCACGTGCACATGCGTGTATATGCACAAATATGTGTGTACATGCATATGCACGTGTGTGTTTATACGTGCAAATACACATATGTCTGTATGTGCATATTCATATGTGTATGTGTATGATTGTGTGTGTATGTGTACATGCACACATGTGTATGTGTGTGTTGCTCATCAGGAGGGAGAAAAACTAACACATAAGAATTTCGTTTGCATAAATTCAACGCTAGGCATGAGAATCGAGCACTTGCGCTTTTCTGTTTCGGGCACTTGCTGTGATGGCATCGTTTACATAAATCAATATTTCAAAAATAATGAATAAATCTTCTTCTTCTTTTATTCATTTCCCATTCATTTTTATATTTTCATTCATTTATTCATTTATTTATCTCCGCTAATTTGTGGATCTCGTTGTTCTTTTTAAACAGACGTTTCGATCGGTTACCCTTGATCTTCGTCAGGAGCTCTTTTACACTTGCCGGCCTTCAACGCAGCATTGCCTGGAGGATACTGAAGATTACCAATAGAATCTTTGAGAATGCCAGTAAGGAAGAAACGATGAAACAAAGAAACAAAGAAAGACTGGATGCTGCCGAATCAAACTCAACCCCAACTTCTATTACGACTGAAGATGATTACAACAACTTTAAGATTGTATATATGATGAATAAGAAATTATAAAAAGATTTTTTCTTTTGTATAAATCTACCATTTATTCATTAGAAGGAAATAAGCCTGTGCATCTATATGATACATTTTGTTCATATCTAAGTCTCGTCAATTTCGCCCTGTCAGTGACACAGCCTCCTGGCAATCAGTTGGTTGTGATTTCAAATAATGGTAGGAGAGTGTACATGTTACGTATCAGTTTACGTCTGTAGATTTGTTGAGGATTGTTCTTCTTGTTTTCACAGTAGTAAGTTCAAGTCAACTCCAGTTTGGTAGTTTGATGAAAGAAAGAAAAACATTCCTATTTTTAAAAACTAAATATTGACTGTGAATGGCTGAAAACATTTTTGTTTTGCATGATTTTCTTGTTTATGTTCAATATTCCTAAATATTGAACTCATCTCATTATATATTTATGCATATGATATAGTATTTAATACATGTGACAAAAATTCAGAGGCATATTTGATTTTCTATCAAATGATTTTACAATGGTGGGTTGGAAATATTTTTATCAACAGAATTTTCACCTCCAAGTTGAAAAAAGGCCATAATTACAGACAGAGAAAAAAAAAACACCGCGCATTAGATAAGTGTTTATATACATAGGTATATCAGTAAGACTATTGTTGAAAAAAATTACACCACAAATATCTATTTTTCAATATAATCTCATTCCTTGCAAATGCACTTGACCAAACGTTTCTCTTTTAATTACATAGAGTTATTGATTCACCCTAATATATTATATATCTTTGCATATAATATACTTATAAATATGATTAAGTAATGTATATAATGTATTTATGAATATTAATTTACAATCTCCAAGAAATACGGTTGATTTATATTCTTTACAGATTTTTTTATATGAATTTTAAAAAGCCATTTTTAAAACTTGAATTTTTGTCAAAAGGTTTTACAAGTATCAGAAAGCGAGTAGTCTTTCCCTAGCACATAAGATCGTGGAAACTTCCGGAGTTGGTCCGAAGAAGAGGCAAACTAAGCAGCTGCTTAAGACCTTATGACCACTAGAGTACCCCTAAAAGCGAAAAGGGTCCCCAAGAGGTGGTCATCATCATCATCATCAGTCTTTTAACGTCCGTCGTTGGACATAAACCTTCCCCAGGATTTGCCACACTTTTCTATCATGGGTGTCGCAGAGTCAGTACTTCCTGAACTTGTCTAGCTCGTCTTTCCATCTAATATTCTGCCAGCCTCGGTTGCGCATGTAATTTCGGGGGATCCATGTCGTGAGTCACAATGTCCATCGGTTGTCCGCCATTCTTGCAACATGGCGAGCCCACCGCCATTTGAGATTTTTAATGGATTATATGATGTCCCTGACTCTTGTCTTTTCTCGGATGCACTGTGCTGTCTTGTGGTCTCTCCATGTGAGGCCCAGCATAATTCTTTCATGTGCACGTTGCATGGTTCTCAATTTGCGGGTCTGTCTCTTGGTT
This sequence comes from Thysanoteuthis rhombus, assembly GCA_963457665.1. NCBI lineage: Eukaryota > Metazoa > Mollusca > Cephalopoda > Oegopsida > Thysanoteuthidae > Thysanoteuthis > Thysanoteuthis major. The sequence goes on along the minus strand of OY735243.1, from coordinate 5,548,018 downwards.
AGGTTCCATGTTTCGGCTCCATAAGTGACTATTGGGAGGATGCATTGGTTATACACCCTTCTCTTTAGGATTAATGGGATCTTCTTATTTTTGAAGGTTGAGCTAGTTCTGCCAAAGAATGATAGATGAACTAAATGAAGAGAGCAAGAAAGTTGGCCTACACATGAACTTCAGCAAGACGAAGATCATGTGCAACAACTACATCGGGGATAAAAACATTAAGATCAAAATCGAGGACACAGAACTCGAGAAAGTAGACCACTACATCTACCAAGGACAACGAATCCCCTCAAAAGAAGAAGAAATCAAGAGGTGGCAAGGGTCCCTAAATCAAATTCTACTTAGGGTCGACCCTAGAAACTTTTATAACACACTCAGTCCAATTGAAGAAGTGGAGAGCAAGAAAATCACATTTGAATTATCCAGTCACCTGCAGGCCACAGTCACCATATTTTGCTTACGCAAATAACCACGATTGTCTCAGGTATTCAAGCATAACTGTTCCCCCAGAAGCGGGGCATTTGGAAAGTTTAATGAATTATGGTAGAATTTTCATACTAACCAAAGTATTATCTGTGATACCGTATATCTGTATGTGAACTCTAAGTAACCGAACTTAAGCGTTTTAGCCAGTGGATGAAGTTACTCCTAAAATGCGCTAACCTAAAGAATGCAAGGTATAATAGTGCGAGGTCTGCGTTCGCGCGTATCCTGATTTGATTTATATCTATCTGTCTATCACTTGAAGTCTGATTCTGTTTATCCTCGTGTGGCCTTTAAGTAGTCAAAATGTTGCTTTGTAGCCAGAGGTATTGAATTAGTGTACCCATCCCCCACCCCCAAAACAGTTTTGATCACTCCTCGGAACCAAAAGTCCCATTTAAACATTTCTCAAGAACAAATTGAAGATAGAGTGGATTTTCAGCTTGTAGTAATAATATATTTGAATAATGTGGAGATAGGTATTGCTTGATCTCCAGTGAAAACCATTTCATTACTGATGTGAAAACTCAAATACTTGGACTTTGTCATTGAAATTCAACTTACAAGTGATAGATGCCCACAAACAGAAATACCCAGCACAGAACAAAAATCACGTTCAATTCAAAATAGTCTTCTATTTGGATGGGATCTGTTCTGTCTCTACAGATGATAGAACGTCCCGTTCAGGACGCATGCCTGGGTGAAACATGGAGATCTTGGAATACCAAGTTGTCTCGGTCTTGCTGATATAGTCCTAAGTTTAACAGAAAGCGATACATCTGGAAGTAGTTTTGGCTGCAAGAACGGTCGGAAGGACATCAAATTGTGCGTCAAACCGTCTTAAGGGGACTCCACTCACTGATAGGAATCAGATTTATCACTCTCATTGACTGGTTGTCTCACCAATTTTACCAATAAGGGTTGAGATGGATTCATGGGTTTCCCAAAGGCATTAGTGCGAAGTGAACATAAACTGCCCCGATCGGTATTTGAACTTGGGTCGCCAATTCCATTGGTCCAAGCCATTACGGACTACGCCAATCGCACCTCCAGTCTTATATTCAGGACAGCGAGAATATTAGAAAAGGTCCGAGACCTACAAGCTAAGATTGTTGAAAATGAAACAGGATGTACCAAAAACAACAAAAATGACGTTACATTACGATCATCATTGAAATCTTCTGATACGATTGAATGAGTAGAATATTTGTTCAATGCAGTGAAACAAACTTAATCTTAATTTCATGCGAATGAATCACTAATATCATTAAAATATCGAAGCAGCTTTAACAAGCATAAAACTGACGAACTGTCTGTGAGAGTAAATGTCTTTTCAAAACTCTTTGTGTTTTTTAAATCGACTTTTCAACATTTGAATGGACTCTAAAACACAAATCGCACTATTACGGTACCTTCAAGTGTTATCATTAAAATTGAAAAAATACAGGAAGCATGCAATAACAACCAAATTTTCGCAGTCTTTGTTGTTCGAACTTAAATCATCATTTAAGAAATACTACAAGGTGAGCTGTAATATATTTTTTCAAACTTCAGGAGAGGCTGACACATAAAACGGGTACACAGCCCTGGATTGACCAACAAACAAAATAAACAGGTGCTTAGGGTACTGACAGGTTTCTTATGGTTCCCTGCGTTAACTTTTTATAAATTATCCAAATTGTTTAACAAGGAAGTTTGAATTTAAAATCTTTTTTTTTTCTCTCATATATTTTGGGTTAATTCAAAAATACACATGATTCAATCGTCTACATAAATACCATTGCAGAAAACTGGTCATTATGCAAGCACATGTTTATTGATGAAGACTTCAGATGTGATCTTTCCAAAACGGCGCCATGTGATATCATGATGGAAAAACCACTCTTTTGCGATCGTGCGAACTGGGGCTCTTTTCCTTCAAAATGGTGTTCAAATTCTCTGATAACAATAGATGTCTGCTGCAATCGTAACATTGAGCAAATGAGCCAAACTAAGTGATGTACTTCGAATTGTTGCATATGACTGTGAACCGTTGAATAGCTTAAATTCGGACTTCAGCTAATTCTTCAACTGTAAGAGTCATAATTCGACGAGTTCAGACAAAATCAGGACATCGTTAAACTGAACAAGATAACTTGATCACGACTCATATCCGGAACCGAAGTTATATTTTCCAAACCTTTCAAACCATCTTCAGCACTTTGTTCCGTTTAAAGACTGTCTATCCCCATACGTACCATGCAGATTTCGGATTTCTTCTGTCACATTATTGCTGGGGTTTTTTCTTTCTTAATTCATGGAGAATTCAGAGCTCCGTAGACATGTCCATTTTTAGGAGGATCAGGTTAGATATCAAGTAAGCTGAACCGTACAGTGACGACGTGACGTACTCATGTAAAACTGTGTAGGTACGTACTGGAATGATTGTTTTCATGTAAGCATTTTAGAATAGTGAAAATATCATTCAATGTCTCTCTATCAGATTATGGACATTACTTATGGGATGACCTGATATTTTGTAATTTACTCTAAGCCTATGCGAATAAGTGTGCAACTCCCGAAGAAGCTTGACATCATACTTGGAAATAAGTTACTGGTCAAGTGGAACTCATATTCTGGTTTATCACTTTTCATATATTTATAAATCTTTCAGTATGTATGGCGATTCCTCCCACTATATATATATATTAGAGTGAAATAACAATCCTGAAAATCATGTCGTGAACAAATGAGAATTCTTTCTTCTATTTTGACGTTTCGTCCGTGCTTTCTATGTTCTTCAAAAAATATATATGAAGTGTAGAGGATGAGAGAAATTGCTATACATACTGAAAGATTAACAAATATGTATACATATATGTGTGTGTGTGTGTGTGTGTGTGTGTGTGTGTGTTTGTGTGCGTTTCTCTGTGTGTGTTTGTGTGAACTAGCTTACATGTCATATATGTGAGTGTATACGTATTTCTATCTGTGCGTGTTGTGTGTTCATAAGATTTTTGGAATAACTAGCAATTTTTCAGATAAATGATCATTTGTTCTTTACTATCTTTCTATTGTTTTGTTTTTGTTTCGTTTTTTTCTTTTTTTCTTTTTGTTTTTCTTTTCTTTTTGCCCAGGATAACATAAATTCGAACCAAAAACTGATTATCGAAGATGCGGTGATGTCTTGGATTACTCTAACCCTAATCTACTACACCAACATGGTGCCTCCACAATTTCCAATTCCAAAATCCTACAACCGCTGCCACCGTCCCTGAACCTTCCTATTCCTACCCCTCCTCCTCCCCCCTATCTCCACTCCCACCTTTCCCCATACTCACTACCATCTCTGCGGGTCGACAACAAAAGAAGGGCTTTCGGGTACAGTTTGACAGCAAAGAAAACGTCTCATTAAATCCAACGCATCTTTCCGCGACACGACTCCTCCGTCGCTAACAAAAACTCGGCATCGTCTGCTATTGTGTATCTGTGTCCGAAAATGTTCGCATCTACGTTGATATCCAGTTACTTCAGGCTAGATTCTCGGAGAGCACCTTACTGCCTGGTTTCGTCACCGACCGGGCGACAGTCACGCAACAATGTGTCCTTTTCACCCAACCTCTTTTCACCCAACCTTTTACTCCCGACCTACACCGACAGCCATTCCTATTCCTCCACCCCTACCGCCTACCAGCATTCCCCATCTTCTCTCTCCAGTCCATCCCTTCAGGCGCAATACCATACGCGCACATGCATGTATGTGTTTATACGCACACGCCTGTATAAGTGTATGTGCATGGGTGTGTGCGTCAGAATGCATCTATATATATAAACATCTATTTGTGACTGTATGTATCACTTTACGATGCCAGCCGCGTAGAAGCAAACGTTGTTGAAAAGAGTAAGTAAGTCACAGGAGTATTTGATCTACACGCCCGAAATGAGCTTCGCTAATACTTTAAAGTGTATGTATAAACGTACACGTCTTTAAGCGAATGTTCGTGTATTTACCTGGATGTCTAAGAATGCTTGTGTGCTAATAAAAGGCGTGGGTGTGTGCGTATGCCTCTATGGGCACGTATGCGAATGTATCCATTTATAGGTGTTTATTTCGTGCGATGATGTATCTGTCTTGTGTTTTTGTACGCACACGTATACGTACAAATTTATTTACGACAACATGCGTGGATCAAATCAATTTTGAATGTGTGCATCAATCAGAGACTGCGTAACAGTGTGCGGACTTGAGCGGGCGGTTTTATAAGTAAACGTTCGTTAGAAATTAATTCATGTACGTGTTCATACGTACGTAAATGTAATTGCAACCAGTATTAATGTAGAAGTGTGTGAACATGGATACATATAAGCCCATGCGTCTGTGCGTGTATATACGACTGTATAAATACACATGTACGAGTGTTGATGCTTTTTTTTATCTAAATGTGAAGCTGTATGTTATCCATGGGCTGATATGTCTGTCTTACGCGCATAAGTAAATGCAAACATACTTATCTGACGTGTCTAGGAGAATTGATACATGTTTATTCCACGCGTAAATTGTATGTTTGAGTATTTGTGTGAATCAAGTGTAAATGGAACGCTATATATGTATTCAAGTATCCTTTTCACCTTGTATAATCCGCACATTTTTTTACGAAAAATTTGAGCTAAAATATCCCGGTGCGTATTATCTACGGAAACTTAATTGTTATACATATTTGTATACATGATTGTACACGCAGGATAATGCATTTTTTATTCAAAATTGAGGATTATCAAACGTTGCTGGTTATACTTGGTGAAATACGGTATGTGGATATGCAAACATGATTGTATATGAACGTATGTCTATATATGTGTTCGTATGTGTGTGTGTGTGTGTGTGTGTGTGTTTGTCTTTGAGCATAGGCAAACATGCTTTTGTCGTATATTTGCTTTGATGGGTGTGTTTACCCTTAAATATGCATGTGGATCTGCATGTAACTTCACGCAGGTGTGTGCATTTATCTGTTCGTGTATAAGCTCAAGTGTGAACACATGAGATGAAATGGGAATATGAATGATTGCGCACACGAATGTATACATTGACGTATAAATGCGGATGAATGACTGTCTATAAATAAATTTCACGTGCATAGGTAAGAATATGTATGTGTTTGGTGGATGTACGAATGGGTGAATCGAGGGAAAATTCGAATGCCTAGCACCATTAAGTTAGTGAACATTTTTTTTTGTGTGAATTCTCACCGATGAAGAGCATTCGTAAAAGCAAATACAGTATCATCCACAAATGAATTACGCTCCTATAAATTTTTTTTTTCTATAGAAAGTTACTTTTCTTTTTAAACCAAAGATAGCAGGATCTTCTTGTGGAGCATTGCATAACCGAAACAAATATCTGGTATTATTTATGACCAAACTATAGAGCGTTGGAACTCTGCTGCCCAAAAATATGAATATGATGCCGTAGAAAAATGTGTAGACCCTTACGAAAATATGTTCTTGGCAATAGAGTTTCAGTGCAGAAGATTTTTGTCGTAAATAATACCTGATAATATCCAATTTGATTGTGTAATGTTCCACAAGAAATGATAAAATTCTGCTATGTTTCGTTTGGAAGGAAATCAACTTTCTATTAAAAAAAAAGAGGGTTGGGGATTTATGGGCGACAATGTAAGTACTTTGTAGCGAATTTTGATGAATAAACATACTCATACACATGTATACATGTAGATGTACACACGTAAAAATGTGTACATATATTTTATGTCTGAGAATGCACATGAGTTGTATGTCTATATCTTGTAGGTATATTTACAAAAGATTATGTCTGCATGAGTGTACATTGGCTCTGTCTGTAGAGGTATCTATTCACATATGTGAGTATAATTAACTATGCGTGCATGTTTGTACGAGACAGTAAATGTGATTATTTATATGTAAGTTTTACCCTGTGCGTGTGTCGTTGTATGACAATAAGTGAATGTAGCTGTTTGAAAATGCGAGGAAGCTTAAGCTTCAGAAGCGAACAGTGTCGGTGTAATGCTTTGATCATTGTTGCCAATCATTTACGTTTCATCGCCGATAATGCCCTAAGGCATGAACCCTAACTTACCTGTGTTTTGTCCCGTAATCATTGTCATTATGCCTAGATTTGTCTTTTGTGCATCGGGTCGGGTCTTAACAAGAAAATAGAGTGGTGCCCCTGTAATCTAATCCTAAATATAAATCGAGTTCCCAAAGAGAATCAAATCTGTGTACCAAAAAGGATGGTGTCATTTATATTGTACACTGTATGTATGTATGTATGTATGTATGTATGTATGTATGCTAATTAATCCGTGAAAAAGAATTTACGGATACATTTGAATTCCTACGAAATTATTTTCCCAGAAGAAAAACCAGTGCACACGGTTCAGTGGAAGAGTTCATTGTTTCAGGTGATGAGTAGGAGATATTTTTTTCAGCAAAATTGTTACCTTTAATTGGAAGAATCTATTATACGGACATAGAAACAAAAATCAAACAGTTCTTCATATTAGTGTATATATTTGTAAACTTGTGAGAGAGAGAGAGGGGGAGAATGAGAGAGAGAGAATGAGAGAGAGAGAATGAGAGAGAGAGAATTAGAGAGAGAGAGAGAATGAGTGAGAGAGAGGGAGAATGAGAGAAACACAAAGTGAGTGGGTGAATGAAACAAGTGAAGAAAACTGTCGGTGTTGGTGCAGGTTCGGATATGTGTGATTGTGACATGTGTATGTATATCTGTGTATTTTTGATATTTCACACATACACACATATATATATATATATATATATATATATATATATATATATATATATATATATATATATAATAATTAATGTTCCTCTATTCAGGGTTGAGTACTCTTTAATCAAGGTAACTCATCTATTGTAAGCTTATGCAATGCTCTTCCATAGGAATAGAGCACTCTGGTGGATGAGGAGTTTCTGCGTAAATGAATATATTGCTTAAATTCAGCTTTACTGACCACCCAGTTCCGAAGTCCAGAGGTAGTATATCGGCCTCCGGGCCCGATGTGAGGGTTTCAATTCTGCCTCGCGGTACTGGATGGGAAAAAGTCTATAGCCACACTGAAGAGATGTCTGTGGATGACACAATAATTGATATATATATATATATATATATATATATATATATATATATATATATATATATATATACCCAACCCCTCCGATTGTTTTTGAGATCTCTATAAAATATAATTTGCTTTCCTGTGTTGGTATATTTGTTTTTTTTTTTCCGGGTACCTTTTTAGACACCAATTTTTCCATATATTTGATTGAAGACAACAAAAAGGATTCTCAAGTTTTAGAGTGTCTGGATCTAATCAATGTAAATATTGTCCAAACGTATACGGTTGTGCGCTTTCGGTCATACTCCTGGCCATTACCAAGACCGGCAAAAAACATTTTTCGAAATATTGTTACCGTTAAACAGCAATTTTTGTAAAAATGTATATATTATAAGATAGTTAAGAAACAAATAGAGCAGATATGGACAGCGAATGAACAAAAATGAGAATTTACGGTTATTTGGGTCATCACATTAACGGTAGCTGTTTAGCTCAATGGTGAGACCGATGCTATGTTGAAACGGCCTCCTATCGGTTGCAGGTTCGATTCCTGCCGCTGCCCTGTTATCTTTCATTGTTTATTCTATTTACACTCTTGATGCCAAGTGATACATCCACCGTGTAATAACGGGTGGTCATTTCAGAGTAATAATGCGCATTAATTATTTCTGTCGGATAGTATATCCATTTTTTTATAATATGATTATAAGATATATCTTAAGAAAAAAAAATATGAAAGATAAACCATAAGCCTGTGGTGTTAGCACTTTTGAACATCTGTGTATGTCTTTCAATGGATGAGAAAATCAAGAAATTAGAATGACAAAACGCTCTCTAAGTTTCATAGCTGACAGAGTGTCCTTACAGTAAATTCTCATTGAAAAGTATTAACACGAATCTATCTGAGACTGAAAAGCATTGATCCCAAAAGGTGACTGACTCCATCCTAAGAAACAAATGGTTCTATGAAAGAGACGTACATGGGATTGCATGTTTTTACATGTTTGGATTATGTGCATGGGATTAATGATTTGTATTTAAATGAATATATTGTGTACAATTATCAGAAACATGTGTATATACACCCGGAAAGTATCAAGTCATTTTAAATATCTTATGAACTGATCGTACAGACATGATCTAACTTGGCAACCAAAAGAAAGGGACTTTAGAGCGTATGTGTGAACTGATGCTCTTCTGCAGGGTTACTCAGTCGGTAGTGGGGCGCAATCAAATAAGTTGGTGTAATAAGTGACCATCACAGCCACAATGACCGAGACTGCATATTTTTCATGTCTTGTGCAGGTTTCTTTTATATATTTCCGATAACACGTTTCGTTGATTAGCAGCGGTATCACAAATATATGAAAATAATTATTTTTTCCAATTTGTCAAATCATATAACTTATATATTGTCCGAAATATCATTCCTCTTATCAAGAAATCTCTTTCTCTCTCTCCTAACCCTCACACACAAATACACACACACACACACACACACATATATATATATATATATATATATATATATATATATATATATATATATATATATATATATATATGTCTGTCTGTCTGTGTGTGTGTGTGTGTGTGTGTGTGTGTGTGTGTGTGTGTGTGCGTGCGTGTGTGTGTGTGTTCAAGGTATGGACATATTTGGTCCGACAGAACAAACCTATTTGAAATGATCTCCCGTCGTTACAAGGTTAATATATCACTCAACTTGGACAACGTAAATAGAATAAATAATTAAAGAAAATAAGGCTGCTGTGTGAAATTCTTTTTAATTGTTTATTCTATTTGCATTGTCTAAATTGAGTGATACATTAAACGTGTAATGACGGGAGAGCATTCCAAATAGGCTTCTATATGATATAACGCAATTTATAATTTGAGCTGTCGGACCGAATATGTCCATGTCTGATACACGCACACACACACACACACACACACACACACACACACATATATATATATATATATATATATATATATATATATATATATATATTAAAAGAAAATAGGGCTGCAGCTGCTTTTTTTAATTGTTTATTCTATCTACGTGATCTGATTATACATTTACCATGTAATAATGGGAAATCATTTCAAATGGTTTCAATAAAATATAACATAAAATAACATAATCATTCTGTCGGATCATATATACATTTCCTAATATATATATATATATATATATATATATATATATGTATATATATATATATATATATATATATATATATATATATATATATATATATATATATATATATATATATATATATTTATATATAGTAGAATCTGGATTCGCTACACAAATTAGCTCATGTTTCTGCCCCCTCAGGACCTAATCAGGCGAATGATTATCTGTGTTTTTTTTATTTTGTTTTTTTTCTGGTTTTGGGGAATTTGGTGATTCCCCAAAACTAGAATTGAAAAAACATAGACAACCATTCGCCTGATGAGGCCCTAGGAGGGCAGAAACATAAGCTAGTTTGTGTGGCGAATCCACATTCTACTATTTATTTCCAGCTCTACTCTAAAACAAGTTAACTTCAAGAGTAAGAAGTTGTATATATCGAGCACTCTATGAAATAAATCCATTACACCTCAGAAGTGACTTTATATTATTAATATATCATTATATCAAGTTATACTGCTAGCCTGATCTGTATCATATATATATATATATATATATATATATATATATATATATATATATATATATATGTATATATGTATATATATATATATATATATATATATATATATATATATATATATATATATGCTAGCATAGTTACCATAAAAAGATGACAAAGTGTTGGTGTTTTGAATTAAAAACATAGTTTTATCTTCATAAATCAAACCAAAATGAATTTTTCATAAATGTTTATTGTTTATAAACAATGCTTATTGTTCTGAGAGTACCAGTAACAAATGATACATTCCTGAAATCGAATATTGATTTTATCCTAACACCGAAGTCAAAGAACTTGCACAAACTTCCATGTGTGAATTAGGACCATTTCAAAAGATTTGACAACGACTGACATAAATGTTCCATGGATAAATTCCACTCCAATTGAATGAGGAACAAAATCTTATTTTCAATGGTGTGAAACTGGCCTTTTTTTTTCATGTTATACATTACTCGTAACGAAAAATAGATTCATTATAACTTAGGTAGATCTGCAGTATGACTGGACGCGGACAAAAAGTGAGAACATTAACTGAAACTGCGCTATCATCCCTGGAATGATATGAAGAGCGTTTTGCTGAACAGCAATGGCTTGGTTTATAATAACTTCCTTCAAAGTGACCAAACAATTACTGCATATATCATTGAAATGTAAGCCATTTTGAAGTACTGTATTGAAAACTCCAACAGCATCCTGTTTGGTGTCATCAGAAAGGAAGTCATATAACTGCATTATAACGACCGCCCTTTCGCTACAAAATAATGTCAGTAAAAGGCGTCCGCTACCACTTTTCCATGGAGGAGCAAAAGCCAAATTCCGATGACGGTTGTGAAGTAAGTGACTAGGGAGTTCTTTAGCTGCGGCTAGCCCTAAGCTGTCACTGTCACTGATCATAGTGACCACTTCATCCCGGCTTCTTGGAGGATCTAACCTTCGGTGAGAAGGGTGATCCAGATGGACCCCGTTTGTACCCGCTAGCAGACGTCTATGGTTGGTAAGGTTAAATGTCAAAAAATGTTGGCACCTCTGTTGTAGACCCCTTCAGCGGGATGGAGTGGCTAAACGGTTAATGGAATGGAGAATGTAATTGATAAGACATATATATATATATATATATATATATATATATATATATATATATATATATATATATATATATATATATTGTGCAATAAATCAAAGGATTATACATGTAGGAATATACATGTAAAACTTTCTTTAAATGCTCGCACCAAGTTAGTAGTATAAGCCTGTCAATATACATACATATATATATATATATATATATATATATATATATATATATATATATATATATATATATATATATATATATATATTAGTTTATATTAACTAGTAGATTGGTTGTAAGATTTATCAAGTTTTATTACATTTATCTGTACCATTCCAGTATGAATGGATTTAGGTCGATAGATAGGTAGATAGGTAAATTAAAGGTATGTATGGGTATGCGTTCGTTATAGGAGAACTTTAATATGCTATTAGAAAATGTTAATCACAATTGTCAATATAGGTTTCTTCATTTTTCAAGCCGGTCTGGTTGGGTGGATAGCCGCCAATGTATGTATGAATCACGTGTATAGGTTGCACCAATGGTGCTAGGTGGCTGAAAACTTGACATTTACTCCTTATTATGTCTTTTTTTAGAACGTTTTTAGCGAGGTGTTCAATTTACAATGTAATTTTTTGCTACAAAAAATGACTATATATATATATTTGGTAGTTTATATTAACTGTAAATAAACAATATACATATTGTCAAGCATAGTTCAAGCTCATTTTTAAAGACTTTTTTCAGACTTGCTAGAGTTCATTGACCAATAAAAGGTGTGAGAATTAACTTATTCATTGATCACTGCTTTTTCTCATTTTTTAATTGATCACACTTAACACGGTATGCTACCAAACGACGTCGTTTATGCATCCGTTTCTAACGATTGACTAACCAGAAACAGAAATATATTTGTATTTGTTCGTCCACTCTGCAAGATTTTATTTCCACTCACACTCAGACTACTTCGGCTACTTTTGTATTTTCCATCACTTTATTTGTATATTAATCTATGTGTAT
>OY735243.1:5498144-5530644 GCA_963457665.1 Thysanoteuthis rhombus | reverse complement strand
TTCACCGGCGAATTAAGTGCACGGAGATGGACAGTGTTTGGAAATACTATATATTTCGGTGGATACCATAACACTTGAAACACCTAAAGAACATCTCCAAAAATGAGATTGTCATATATATATATATATATATATATATATATATATATATATATATATATATATATATGCAACAGGAATAGATGTATGTCTCATGCTATTGTCCCTTACATCATGTTTCTTCGAGATCTCTCATTCATTCCAAGTTTTTTTTTATCCTGAGCAAATGAGAGAATCCTGCTCATGATCACTTGGAGAGATTACAAGACAGCACAGTTTATCAGAGAATAAACATATGATATATCATAGAATCCAATCTGAAAACTCAAATGGCAATGGGCTAGTCATGTCAATAGAATGTCGAACAACCAAGGGATATCAACTCTTCCTGAGGATCATATTCGAAGCTGTGACAATCTAAAAAATAAGATGGTGTAACGAACAAGTTCAGGAATTATCGGCTCTGCGTTGCCCATTATACAAGTCTGGTGAATCTTGGGAAGGTTTATGTCCAATGACAGATGCTAAAAGGCTGATGATGATTTGGGCATTCGATTCGGCTGGGGCTTTTTTGCTCAATGGCAAGAGCGACGCCATGTTAAAGCAGCTACCTATTGGTCGCAGGTTCGATCATTTCAGTAGCCCATTTTCTTTATGGTTTCTTCTATTTACGCAGTCTAAGCCAAATGATACCTTCACTATGTGTTAATGGGAGATCATTTCAAATAGAGTTTCATGATAATATAGCACGTGTAATTATGTCTTTATATATGTATGAGTGTGTGAGAGTGTGTGTGCAAATCATCAGTAGCAGCAACAAAGCAAAAGCTTTTCCCATCTTCGGCCGTGGTGTCCAAGATTGCACTAACCTCTGCCATGTCTCACCGATTAACCTTTCTATCTTATCCCTCCATCTTGTGTATGTTCTTTTCCTACTGCATTTACTGTCCCATGGGTACCAACGGGTTAGTCTTTTGCTCTATCTGTTGTCATCTCTTTTTGTTAAGAGTCCACTATATCCCCATTGTTCTTCTTTCACTTATTCATATGATATCTTTCGCCATAGTCCTCCCACTGATCAATGTTTATCCCTAGCACTGCTCTTTCTACATTCCACTGTGAGATTTTAAATTGGTTCTCAGTTTGTTTTGTTAATTTTCACGATTTGTGTCGATATGTCATAGTTTGTATTGCGCATTCATTGTATACTTTACGCTTCAAGCTTATAGGCAGGGTTCTCTTCAGTAAGTCCAAATGATGTCTAACCAATCGTTATGCGTTGCTATATTTCGCTTTAATTGTTTTCCTCTAACTTCATTGCCTTCACAAGGTAAATGTATTCATTATGCTCTTTAGAGCCTTGCCCTCTATTCTTATTGACTTTATCATTGAACATTACTTTTGTCTTTGCTCCGTTCATTTTTAAGACTACTTTCCCTATTTAGACATGTCAATTCTTCCTGTGCTTCTGACGTCATAAAACGTTATCAGTGGATCTCAAGTGTTTTATGTTTATTCCAATCCCCTCCCCCACTCAGTTTTCCGAAAGATACTTTCAAGGTTTGCCGTAAATACTGAAAGTCATATTGTATCCCTTCGTCTCGCTCTTCTTCCTATCATTATCTTGTTTGTATCCTTATGTAGTCTAATTATTGCAGTGTCATTGTATATTTTATGCTCGTTGGCACCTTGTTCTTGCATGGAGTTGAAGACTGACGCATTTTCTACCGGGTCAATTACTTTCTCATAAACTACAAAGGCCAAAGAATTGATTCGTTGTATTCTGAAGACTTCTGATCATATAATCCAAAGTCATTAGAACACACGCGAACACATACACACACACACACATATATATATATATAATTGAATATATGTATATGTATATAATTGAATATATATATATATATATATATATATATATATATATATATATATACATACATACATACATACATACATACATACATACATACATACATACATACATACATACATACATACATATATGATTGAATATATATGACTGAATGTCATGGAAAGGAATCGAGAATAGATCATCAAGGAAAAAGAGAAAGAAAGAAAGAAAAAAAGAAAGAAAGAAAGAAAGACAGATAGACAGACAGAGAGAAAGAAAGAAAAAAGGGGTAAACTGATTAAATATGTATATAACTGAATGACATCGGAAATAAAAAGAAAATTGATTAAAAAAGAAAGGATGAAAGGCTGAAAAAAGAAAGAGAGAAAAAGGGAATTCAAAAGGAAAGAACGAAAGAAAGAAAAAGGCGGTAAACTAATTGAATCTATATATAAATGAATGACACAGAAAGAAAAAAGAAAAACTGATCAACAAGGAATGAAAGAGAGACAGAAAGAAAGAAAGAAAGAAAGGAAGAAAGAAAAGGGGGGTAAACTAATTTGTCAGAGCAGTTGCTACGGGTATTTTGTTTGAAATGTACCTATACATACCGGATAGTGGGAGGATGTGTTTTTGGAAATCAAGTGGAATGTTGGTTAACTCCCCTGATCAATCTTGTGGGTAATACATATAAATGCATTTTTAACAGAATTATCGAGATTTTTTTCCAAAGGAAAACTAATCAAGTATTCGGAATCACACAAAGAATGGGTATTTTGTTTTGATTTTAGCGAATTTGTACGTGTAAATTTATGCATAGATAGATACACAGATAGGTAGATCATATATATATATATATATATATATATATATATATATATATATATATATATATATATATATTGTTGTTGTTCGTAGAGAATACAAAAAGAGAGAAATAAAAAAACAGAGTTCATCAGTTGTTGTTTATTTCAGTGTAAAATACTTAACACACTAAATAGAGCAATTAATAAATACAATTGAGAATTACAAAGTATTATAGCCGGTGAATGTCAACATTTTGTGCCTAGCGCACTTTTCAGCAACCGAATGTTTTGTTCTTGCAATCAAGAAAACAAAAACCCCATGTTCATTTTAATTGTACGCAAATCCAATTGGCAGGTTAAAATAGTTTTAAAAAACAATTGAATTGATTGGATAAAAGAAAATACATTATTTAAATGGAAGTGGGCTTTTCTCAATTACATCCTTGAATATATCCTAGTAATTCTCCTTTATATATATATATATATATATATATATATATATATATATATATATATATATATATATATATAGTAAAATGTGGATTCGCTACTCAAACTAGCTCATGTTTCTGCCTCATCAAGCGAATCAGATTTGCCAGATGAGGCCCGAACAGGGCAGAAACATAAGCCAGTTTGTGTAGCGAATCCACATTCTACTATTTTTTTCTAGCTCTTCTCTAAAACAACTTAACTTCAGGAGTAAAACGTTGTATGTATCGAGCACTCTATGAAATAAATCCATTACATTTCAGAAGTGGTTTTATATTATTAATATGTTATTATATGTTATACTGATTTATACCACATATACTGTGATTTATACCACATATATATATATATATATATATATATATATATATATATATATATATATATATATATATATATATATATATGCGCATGTGTGTGTGTATACATTAGTCGTAAAAACTAGTGAAGTGATCGTTTTACAGATATGTGCCCGATACTTTTTATAAAAGATAAAACTGGTCTGATTGTTATACTAAAGGTTACTACCACAAATTTGCTTAACACTCTTCGATCTCGGGGTGATTAAAAGAAATAGAAATCAACTCCCAATCAAAAGAAGAAAACTTTTAGACGTAAAACTTAACTTTCCAAAACTTTATTGAAGAAGATCACCAACAATTCAAATCAATGCAGGTTCAAACCATCCACCTGATATTATTATTTGCTCATAATACGAATATCTGTAACAAAAATACTCTTAAATAATTCCAAAAATAAAAATATTTAAGCAAATCGTAGAACCATACAAAAACGCCTCAAGTAAATTAATCTGAGAATTAAAATACTGACCTCAGAAAATGCAAAAGCAAACGAATTATTATAATAATAATAATAATAATAATAATAATAATAATAATAATAATATTTGAACGTATATTGGTAAAACAAGTTATAAAACACTTCTCCAAAATATGTATGGCACTAAATCTTCAACAAAAACACTCTAAAAATGAGCTACTCATGCACGGGTAACATACAAATGGAAACAATAGCGCCCCAAGACAATTACAAACACCATGATAAATTCAATTCTGAACAACCTTACGTAAAATATTTTAAATACAAAAAGCATCACAAAAGAATTTTTGATTCAAAGTACACAAGTAAATATCGCAAAATGATTAGCGCAAAATTAAAATGACTGGAGTTGAACCAATAAAAAAATAGAATCAGCGAGAATGAAATATGTTGAAGAAACGAAAAAGAAAAAGCAACAAAAACGTAACCAATACAAGGTAAATATTTGGAATATAACAAAGCAAAGAATGAACCTAGGAAGCACATGAACAATACGAGAAATTCACTACCCCCAACGATCGAAGAACGTGAAACCAACGTGTTGCGATGACCATTAGTATAGCATTTTATATATATATATATATATATATATATATATATATATATATATATATATATATATATATATATATATATATAATGCTCTTCCATAGGAATAGAGTACTCTGGTGGATGAGGAATTTCCATGTAAATAAAACATATCACTTAAATTCAGTCTTATTGACCGTCTAGTTCCGCAGTCCAGAGATAGGATATCGGCCTCTGGGTCTCAATCTTGCCTCGCAGTACAGGATGGGATAATGGAAAGTCTATAGCCACACTGAAGAGATCTAATACATCGAAACAGCTGTCCGTGGATGACACAATGATATATATATATATATATATATATATATATATATATATATATATATATATATATATATATATGTATATATATATATATATATATATGTATATTAGTATTGCTGTATGTTGAGATTACGGAGAGAGAAAAAAAAACATGCAGAAACAGAGAAGGCCATACCGGTAATTTTCAGTTATATTTACTGTAAAGATGAAATGGATTAAAACAACATCGAAAAACTTACTAATGAATTTGGATTAGCAAACAAGAATGTGTTGTTAACATTGTTAATACTTTAATGTTTATTCTCCTCTTCCCCAATGCATTAAATGGGGTATTTGTTTGACATTCAAGATAAGTAAAACTCACACAATACAGTACCATGGTTTCAAATTGTGGTTTGCGGACCCCTGGGCGTCCGTCAGATAATGGTTGGAGGTCTGCAGCTGAAATTTTAAATAATGAATTTATAATTGGAACTATTTTCCTAAATTAAAATGTATAACCATTATGGTTTAAATCATTAATTTATGGGGGTTTTTTTTTAAAACATGGATATAAACTAAGGGACCACTTTGGCATAAACTTTTATTGTAAATTGGACCTTTCAATAAAAACCCTTTTGGAGGGAGAATTTTCAAAAATCAAAAAAAAGCATTCCAGTCTGTTGTGGATAGCGATGATAAATAACTGACCTCTACAACATACCCGACACCAATCTATGTGGGAAAATATCACATGAGAATAAACGTCAAATATTGAATCTGGCATTGCAAACCCTGTGGCTGAGAAACATCTTTATCATTCATACAGCCGTCGAAAAATAAAAGTAGTTTACAAGCCTGTACCCTTTATTGCAATTCGAATGAATGTGATCCATTTAGAACAAATAGGATTTTAGTACAAAAGTTATTAATTCTTCTAGTTCATTGATTAATGTCTAAAAACTAAATGCTAAAATTTAGGGTCTGCCAAAATATTTCCACTAGAGAAAGGTTCGCTATTTTTTCGAAGATCCCAAACCATCGTACAATAGATTTGGCACATTATTATTAATTTTGGTTAGTTTTTACCTTCATCCTATTTCTCAGTTGCTTTTTATTACAATTTTGAATCGAACTGTAATTCTAGGGCGACGATTATATGCGAAATTGGATAATAAAGTTAAGGCAAAGGTAAAAGCTAGTCTCTTGATAACTGCGGTTCATTTTCAAAAGTATTGATTCTCTTTTGTGTTACATGATGAATCTATGTCCGCATCAATAACAACTCAGCTCGTAAATCGTTTTACATGAAATATCAGCTCCGATCATTCAATTAAAAATTCTCCCTCCAAATATTCATTCGAGAAGAATCTTTAAAAAAGAATATATATTTTCCCTGCAATAGAAAATCGGATCAATCTTATTTGCTTAAATGTCAGTATTTTATTTATCTCTAACCAAATTCTATAATCTCGCGATATAATTTAAGATTTCACGACAGGGGGTGGGACCCTCTTCTCGTTAATTCATCTATGTAGAGAGCTCCCCCTCTAAATAACGCCCCTTCCATACGACCCAATCTCTCCTGTTTTTGTAATTTTCATTATCAATATTATTAGTATTGTACATTATATTGTGTTTTATGTAGTGCAATTTAAAGAATAAGATTATTAATCCTTTTTTTAATTAGAAACGTTCATTTACTTTTTAAATTTTAGTCCTAGTTTTTCGAATGATTGAAAGTCAATATATTCCATAAAGCCGACAATTTCGTTTAAATAATTACAAAGTAATTCAAGAATCCCTTCAAGAAATCATTTTTTTAGATCATGCACTGCATGTAGTATATGTTCTTGTTTATAAAACTTGACCATTTTTCTATTTTTGTTTTTTCAATTATTTTTATACATTCAAGCTAGATCCCAGGATGGAACTTTCAATATTTCTTGACTCAAACCCTTTGGAAAAAATGGAAGCCCTGCCGTAGTTCAAAGGCATATGAGACTTTACGAGGGTGAATCAATAAATCCGTAGCCTGACACGTAGTTATTAGCTGGATTTCGATCTGAAAATTGTGTAGTGTTTGATCTCTTCGATTAATATTCACCACTGAATGAAGGAAGGAGTTTATGCTGAAAAATCAATGTGTTGTGAAAAATCAATTTACTTTCATAATTCATTCATTTACTTATGTAGAAGGATTTAATAAGGAGATCACCGGTCAAGAAACACGTGACACTGCATTATATCCGGTTTATTATGGATGGGGCACTTGCCTATATCATTAGTATAAGACGCATACATTTTTGCATTTCAGATTGTGAAACATTTGGTTCGAAATTCAATCACCACTGATTGCCGTTAGGGGCTGAATACGGAATTCACTAGTCTAGTGTTGTGGTCTGTAAAGTTAGAAATTTACAAAAGAAAATGGTTTATGTGCCTTCCTCTTATTGGGTAGATACTTATTAGAAGAAATATCTATGTTGTTTATTCAAAAAACTCCAGGGATTTTTTTCGACTGTCTCGTGAAAACATTTAGGTTTTGATAAATAAATCTATAGTCAAATTATATTGAAATCATAGCATTTTATCAACACTATAATTCAGTCATGATTTGCCTTTTAGAAAGTCAACAGAATTAATGCTCATTTATGATATGCACAAGCATTTATAGAAGTGATTGCTGTCACTAACTGACTGACTGACACATCGGCATAGCAAACGCTATTTTCGACTTATCATACGTAGCAAAATCATTTCCTCCCACTCATTCTATCAACGTGTCACAAGTGACATTTTATCATTACGTCATTAGAACATGGAATTCTATTTTACTACGTCAGAATACAAACACGCGTCAATAACATCAGTAAAATTCTATTTTGCTACGTACAACGATATCAACGTTAAATGAAGGTTCTTTCAAAGGAAAGGGTTTTTAAAGGGCTTTTATATGGAGGCCCCTTAAAAAGATCGAACTAGTGCATCTAGGGTCCGACTTTCAGGCTTGTTTGGGATTGGAGGGAACAATATTAGATTCACCAAAACATTCTTTCTGTATTTGCTGTTATATAGCATTTAGGATCATTTAGTTTTCACTAAATTCATTCGAAAAAATCGTTCTTGTGTGTATTGTGACAGCTGTCATATCAGCGTGCATTTTAAAAAGATTGGCGTATTTTTGTTTATCGATTCTAACATTTGAGATGGAAGAAAATGAGCAACATTTCGAAATATTATGCATTTTCATTTCAAGAGCGATAAAAAAGCGACTCAAATATGAAAAAATATTTAAAAAGAAAGATCTGAGCATTTTAAGGAAAATTTATTGTGAATGATCGAACATGTCAAAAGTAGTTGGCGAAGTTTTATGCTGGAGATTTCTTGCTGATCGATATTCCACAGTCGGATAGACAAGTTAAAACAGATAGCAATCAAATCAAAATATTACTTGGGAATAACCAATATTATACGATGCGGCACGTAGCCAATGTACCCAACATATCCAAATATAACGTTGAAAATAATTTCACTGACTTGGTTATGTTGGTTGCTTTGATGTGTGACTTCCACATAAATTAAGCGGGAAAATTACTGTGATGTATTTAAATGTTTTGGAGTGACAGGTGATGGAAATTAGATCCCTTGCAATAAAGTGGAATATAAGAGATCAGGCGATCGTACAAAGGGGCGATTTTCAACCAAAGAAGGCGATTCTGTATATATGGTGGTGTTTGAAGGGATTTTTCTACTGTTAGATAATTTTGGAAAATCAAATGATTGATTCGAATAAGTACTGTTCCCAATTATACCAACTGGAGGTAGCAATCAAAATAAAGCTTTCGTCCGGAATTAATCAACAAAAAGGATGCAAAATCCCATGGGAATAAAGCTACATGTTACCTGTTCGGATTACCCGTAGAAAACAAGACTGAGTGCTGCATGGTCAAACTTCATTCCAACTCCTATTCCGACTGACGATGATCACTGCAACTTTTGCATTGTATATAGAATAAATGAAAAATCATGAATATATACATATATTTACGTAAATGCATTGAACTGAGCCTGTGCGTATCTGTATAAATCTTTATTGATATTTAAGACTTGTCAATTTAGTTCAGGCAGTGCGATAGCCAAGTGGCTATCAGTTAGCCGTGAGTTCAAATCACGGTGGAGAATTTTTACACACTTCATTTTGGTAGGGATCGTTTTTGTTATTACGGTGGAAAAACAAAGTGAACTCAATATAAAATATACAATAGTTCCTGGAAATTCTGTAAGTACCATGCTCGAGGGTATATAAAACCCAGTGGCATTCTTGACCCCCAATCCCATTTCATTTGAGAATATTTACCCATTATCTGCAGAAGGTGGCAAGTATTAGAGTTATTCATTGCAAGTTATCCATTGTAAGTTAAAAGCCTTTGTCCATTGCAAGTAACCCTGACTCCAAGATAAAACTGAGGTGCCGTCGTTCGTAAATCGTAAAACGTAAATTTCATTGAGTTAGCCATAAAAATACACTGACGGAAATTCCCATAATTCACTGTTAATTTTGTTAAGAAGAAATCTCATGAATTTTCGGATAAGCATTCAATATTTCTGAAATGTGTAACTGTAGCAAAAAATCATTCAAGCAAGACAGCTTAGTTTATAATTCTTGTATTTAATGGTACAGCGTTAGCGCTTTTCTCATTTGCCATCAAATGCAGAATCATATAGCACCGATTTTCAATTTATAAAATGTTGCATAAAATTATTATTAAAAGGATCTCTCTGATGTATTATAACTGATCCAAATAACAACAATATTCTTTGTGCTATTCTGCATCGATGCCCATTCCCCTTATTTATTGGAGAAGGTAGACATTTCTACTCATGCAATTGATCTGTTGCTTATAAAACGTCCCCTATACACTTGAAATTTGTCGATTACTTGGATAATTTTGTTATAATTCATTCAACCGTACTGTCCAAAATGGCAGTATATATGAAATATATGAATATGCACACGGCATTTTATAAAGTGATTTTTTTCATTACTATTTTTTTATAAAATAAAATGCAGCATTATGTTACGTCAATAGAAAATGAATCAAATTCCATTATACTGCGGCATCTGCATCCCTTAGCGTGACAGAAGACATCTGCAAATTGCTAATTATTATATGTGTGGATGAGAAGCTTCACTTCACCTGCAATCTCGGAATGAGAGTCCATATAAGAAACAAAGACCATTGATAAGACTGGTACAGGTTTATTATTTACCAAAGCAAACGAATCACACATTTTAGTACACACTTCTTTCTGTTTACACCAGTGTTTCCGAAATTCACGATGGTGTTGCATGATTGTGGAGAAAAAACAAGTATGGATGATATCTTTTTTAAAATGGAAAAGAATATGGAAAAAATGTGGTTTTTTGTTTGTTTTTTAATGAAAAGATATATGAGAAAAAATGTTGTGTTTTTAATGTTAATGTAAATATCTTTACATCTCAATTTCGGAATATAAAGTGTCATCAAGACTTTAGAATGGGAAAATAGTTGGGAATAATGAAATATCGACAAATGTTTGAAAAATCGGGACGTATTTCAGTCTCTTCATGTTTAATACTTGTACTTGATTATCAAAGGAAAATCTATTAAGCCTGGATGCTGCAGTGTCAAACTCCACTCCTACTTCTATCCGAAAGAGGAGATGATGACTGCAACCCTTGTATTGTATATATGACATATGAATTCGTAGATAGGTAAAACTAGTCAGTTTGGCTCAGTCGATAAGAGAGCTGCCAACTAATCAGCTGCTCATGATTTCAAATCACGTTTGTCGACTCTTAATTTTACGAATCAGTTTGGTTTTACTTCCCTAAATTTGGTGAAAGTTATTCTTGTTCTTTGTTCTTGCTACGATATAAAAACTATTCAGTAAATCCAGTAAATCTATACTAATATTTGAGCCTTTTGTTTGTTTGCTCGTTCATTCCCCACAATGGAAAATCAATAAAAACCGGTTTCCTATACGGGCCAACTTTCGAGGTCCACAGAGGTCATTCTCTTGTCAATCTTCGGTTCTAAACGTCAGAATAAAATAATTAAACCAGGATTTTCATCATCCTTTTTTTTTTTTACAAATGACACACCTATTTATTTCATTAAAATCAATTCTTAAACAAGTTTTGGTGTTTTCTGGTCACATATCGCTCTTTGAAAACGAAACAGTACATAGTAGCAACAGTTACCGTAACACGAGTAAGTTTTTGTTTTCTCCCTCTACTCTTTCTCTTTCCTCAATAACAAAAGGAAGTGGAAGCTTTGGGATATGAGTTACAGCTAAATCAGGTCATTTTTTTAAATAAAATTGTAAATGATTATCCTATTATTTTTTCTTCACTTTTTTGCCCTTTTTTACCTTTATTTCAATCATTATGGTTGATTTTTTTATTACAATTTACTTTTAACTTAATTTTTGGTTGATCTTTTTAACGTAAATCAAGTCAGGCTATCATTCTCTTTTGAAATTTTTCCTATGTAAAAAACACTTGAATCACGGTTCCACCCGGGAGATCGCCAGGCCAAAAACAATTCTGTGGGTCGCGACCAAAAAAGTTTGGGAAACACCATATCCTTCTCTTTTTATGTTTCACCCCCTATCTCTTTGCATACCCCTATCCTGCTTCTCTCCTCTCTCCACCTGCAAAGTACAATTTTACCCCAATTTACTGTCTATTCTTCCTTCTTTTCCCGACTTACCAGGATCCTGAATCGATCAGACAAGCAACCTAGTAAACAGTCGTTCACACACAGCAGCACTTGTTTAGCACCTGCTAATTATGTGTTCGTGTTTTTGTTTTACCCCCTTCCTTTCTTTCTGTTTGTTATGTAATAGGTAGACTGAGAAGACACAAATTATGATTAAGACCAGCATAAACCCGTCCAAAATGACAGGGTTATTTATGTATGGATCGACACTAAGGAGCCTAGAGCTATTTTATTAGGTAATTTGTTTTTAATAATTCAGGTATTCTAATTCTAAGTTTTTTTGGAGTCTCAACTAATCTCAAGCTGCTTTAATGGGTAATGATCAGACATGAAGTCTTAAGAGTTTCTATGACGTCATTTTTTATTATGTCATAATAGGGAGGCAAATTAACCAATGAAATCATCCTGTTTGAGCGCAAACAAACAAACAAATGAATGAATTGAAAAATTGTATACGAGTTCATTATCTGATTAGATTGTAATAATTGTGTTTTCATACCAGTAATAAACTGTTGTCCTCTCATGAGATCAAGTGAGAACAAATCTCCTCAATATTTCAGAACTCTTCATTGTACCTCGAATAGTCCGGTTTTGATTTGTGTTGGTTATGATATAGTACGGTCACGGTATTGCTGTACAAATGCAAGAAAGTGTAAGCGGGAAACGAAATCACATTGAATTGTAAGACCTTGAACTGTATAGTTTTGAACAGATTGGAAGAATTTAGAACGAATTAATTGCACTTATCAAAGGTGTTCTGATCTTTCTAACCTATTGGCAAAGTTAGGCTCTTGAAGACTGTTTCAAGGGCGCAAATAATGAGGAATTTTGTACTAGTTGAGTTTTCATAACCGTGTTAAATCCTGATTTTTACTCGAGATAAAATGATAAAATGAGCTACTCGATATTCTAGCACTCTCCTCGGTATTCTGGGCAATTTCTGTATTCTTGTATTCTGGTTCCATTTCTTCCTCTAATTTCCAGATCTCCCAACTGCTTTGCAGGGTTCTTTGGGATTGTTCCAAGTGCGCCAATGATGATGGATACAGCTGTCACCTTTATGCTCCATACTGTTTTCAGTTCTCTCTTGAGGTCTACATACTTTCTCAGTTTTCCACTGTCTTTCACATCAATTGTTACGTCATCTGGAGCTGCGTCAATCAGTAATTTGCAAAAACAGGTTATGGTTTGTACATATATCATTGGTTTATATAAGTCCTCTGTGCAGTTCCTGTGGAATACTCTTTCTTTCCATTGATATCCATGTTTGTACTCCTCTGAGCCTAACTGCTACATTCGCTTATTAGATGACATATTAACTATTTCATCCTCTGCATAGTGTATATTTACTATTTTCCTGTGTCCTGTCTATCCCGAGCCTACTATAATCCTTTCTTACGGGGTTATTCTCAACCCGTTGTCCAAAACTGAAGTTGACTTTGTTTTCATATCGTAGTAAGAACTAAAAACAAGAACAACTTTCACCAAATTTAGGGGAGTAAACACTTCAATGGTTATCTATCACGTTACCTTAAATCAAAACGGCGTGTAAAATTAACATTCCACTTCCGTGATTTGAAATCATTAGGAACTGATTGGTATGCGGCACTCTAACCGACTGAGCCAAACTGACAAATCTTACATTGCGTCGAATTTATGCGTTATTTATATAATACAAAAGTTACAGTAATCATCTCCTCTTTGGAATAGAAGTACTCGTGGTGCTTAACACTGCAGCACCCAAGCTTTTTCCTCGTCTTCTTCTTCTTCTTCTTCTTCTTATTATTATTATTATTATTATTATTATTATTATTATTATTATCATCATCATCATCATCATCATCATCATCATCATCATTATTATTATTGTTGTCGTTGCTGTTGTTTTTGTGTTTACTATTATTACAATATCATCATTATCATCATCGTTATCATCATCGTCATTATCATTATTAAAATCATTATTACAATTATTATTATTATTATCATCATTATTATTATTATTATTATTATTATCATTATTGTTGGTGTTGTTGTTGCTATTGTTACCATCATCATCATCATCATTATTATTATTATTATTATTATTATTATTATTATTATTATTATTATTATTATTATTATTATTATTATTATTATTATTATTATTATTATTATTTAGTCATAAATTCAATATATACGTGAAATCGTGAATGACACATCTCGAATTGAATGGATCAGCAGTGAAGATATCCCACAAATTGGTCAGCGGACGTTACACGATTTATCTCCCTTAGATCTCTTTCTTTCTGTCCCTGGGGAATCTGTTTACCTAATCCAGGGCTTATGTCCCAAGCCAGCAAATATGCGTCGGCGAACTTACATTATCCATAGATTCATCAGCATTCATAAAGTCGGCATCCATTTTACTCCTTTTTTTTCTACATTTTTTGAAAATTTTCTTTCAATTCAAATGTTGGATTATTAACGTATAATTATAATTATTCGTTGTCTGTAAAATGAGATATCACTGAGTTAGTGCAAAAACAAAGTTACTCACTGCCAGGAGGCCAAAACAAAATGAAAACAAAATTCGTTGAAAAATTTCACCACTAGAGCTTTTATTTTAATGTGAATGTTTAATTCAAAAACATTTTTTTTAATCTAAAACAGTATAAAATAAACTACACAAATTTGCAATTTAATAGAATAGTAACTAAGTGGGCAGTAAATTGAACTTGAATCCTCTATTAAAGCTTAAAAACCAAAACCTTTCACCAAATACTTGAAATCAATAACCAAGGATAAAATTTTTAATCAGAAAATAACATATAGATTTGATACAAGAGACATAACTGTAAACAGGCGTCTAAGACGCTTTTGGTTCTATCTATCAAAAAGTTATTAGATAAGAATTGAACCATCGTGGCCACCAAAGGTGATGAAAGGTTCTTCCTATATTATATGTGCGTACGTTGTGTTTGTGTGTTAGTTTGGTGTCTCTTTGTGTGTTACAGCGCCCCTGGCCATACTGTTTTGTCTATAGACTTGAAAAATGGCGTCAGTATTCCACTACACTCTCTCTGAAAATATTTTTTTCATTTCTTAATCTTCAAAAAAGCATTTTTCATCTTTGTGGGAGGCTTTATTTTGACGGGTATCCTCTGATTATATACCAGATGTCCACGAAAAATTGTAGAAAACACTTTAGTTAGACAAATTTCCCCGTGCACTCAGCAGCTAATTGAGTACACTCCAAGTTGTGTGATTAGGTCGGAGTATCGTTAATATTCGAATAGGAGTTGTCTCTTAAGAGACAGACGCTTTACTCTCACCCTATTGATTTTATATGTAAGGGTACCCCAAAATGGTCGCAATTATTTCTATAATAGCAATATTGGCCACTTGTCCCCTCCCTCAAAGTAAATGAGGAACAAATTTTGTGGAGACACGTTTTAATTTTCAAATCTTTTCATAACATTCGCAGGCATAAACTCCTAGACACATCAAGTAACCTCAGATATTTCATCAACTGTCCAACGACGATATTTATTTATTGCGTGACAAACTTTGGCAAAATTTTCATCATTTCGGCTAGTTGGAGGTCGGCCAGATCATGGCTGGCCTTCAGATGTCATTTCACCATATTAATAACGTTAATACCTCTCATAAGCATGCGTTTTACCTTAAGCCTCTTCCTTAAAAGCTTCGCAAAGCATTATGAAAACTTCAGACATATCTCTGTTCTTTGTGTCAACCATCGCAATAATTGACAAACATGCTTGTAAACACTTAAAAAGCCACTGGAAACAAATCACTCAATCGAGAACAACACTACGTTGCAGAATAGCTCAGAAAAGTTTCGACTTGTGATATCTAGTGATGCAATGTTGGTCCAAATCATGCGTTACATACCAAGGTAAAAAAATCACTTATAAAATCGGTTTTGTACTAGTACTTCATCCACAATTAGTTGAGCAATAGTTCTAAGTCGGAAGTTAATTTCAGATCTGAACTCTGTCCAGAATTCCTAGGTGTTCACCCCTTTTTAGAATTTGAAACACTTTTATTTGTGTTTTCTAATAAAATTGGTGTTAAGACGTTTGAGACTTCTGCACAAGCCCATATAAAGTTCAGTCATAGACACCGAAAGCTAAATCTACTGCACCAAATCATCCAGTTGTCGTTGAGACGGGGTTAGTTTTCTGCGATCCAACATTCTCTTGTGTTAATTTACTGTATAAAAAAAACATTTCATATAAATGTCAATGGGACAAAGCGAAGGAAATCGTTTTAAAATGTCCTACGATGGTTTGTTTTCTTTTCGTAAAATATGCAAGACTGAAATGGCCAATACACGAACAGATTACTAGGCATGAAATTACAAAGCCAATTTCCTCCTGAGGTCAGTCTAGTTAACATGAAACCTAACCCTAGGCGTTGGCTGAGGTTAACAGGACATCGCCCCTGCCTCCTGATCAAGCCTTTTCATCTAGGGCGATGGGGTTTGAAAGTTGGAAAGGATAATAATTATGTACAATTGTTTTATGTAATATTGACGTAATGTTCTGTACTGCTATTCACTAACAATAAGGTTGCCACTAATATAAATTCAGAATATACCTTTTCGCCCCCAACCCTGGAAATATATCCTTTTGTCCCCCTACTCCGGAAAAGTGGCAGCGATGGTCCATGGGCCCAACTTGTTGATTTACTCCTGCCCCATCCATGGACAGGGATATGACACCAGATCAGTCTAATGTGAGGATACCACACATGCGGACGTGTGGGTACGAATGCCACAAAAATTAGTCCTTGCAATTATTGTCGTAAGAAAAGAGTGCTGGTTTTGAGATCTGAGGATGAATACTGAGCCCTTAGTTTGACTATACAGAGTAATACCACGCCCCATGATGTAAAGCCCTATTGGTTATGGCACCGCATCTGTGTCTGCCTGGTCAAAAATGGTCAGAACACAACGAAACAAATAGTGATTGTTCGAGAGTTTCAAAAACAACTATTTCATTAGTACAAAAAGTCCACTAATAACATTTACACATTTAATATGTAGCACTGTGCAGATGTCTTCTATCACGTTAAACTAGTTGTTTATTATTTTAGTATTCAAAAATTTTTTCTGGCGATTGAAATCATTCTTCTTGTTTACGTCAGTTCCCTGGTGTCTATATCTCCACGCAATAACTCTGAAAGATCTTCATGAATTTCAATCAAATTTGTGGAAGTGTTGGTAATGGCTTACGGGTGAAGCGATCACATTTTCGGACAGATCATGGAATATTTTTGATTGAAAAATATTTTTTAATGTTCTGCAAGAAAAAAGATTTCAAACGAGTTTTCTTAGAAAGCTAAATTCAAATTTCAAAGGAAGTAATATTTTTATGTTCAAAATTTCTCCCTTATTTTGTAATATCTTATTTTCCTTCAGTTTTTTAGTTAGTGAATGATGTTAGCAGAGCTATGCACCCTTTAAGTGCTTTGTTGTTATATCTGTTGTTTCCGCATACATCAACTCGTCAGCAAAATGTGGATTACAAATCTGTGTTGTTTCTGATGCTCAGTATCGACATGGTACGGACATATTTGTATTACAAAGAAAGGGGTTTTAAAAAAATCTGATACCTACGTTACAACCGTTGGCGCTGAGGGGATGAATCTGTTATGACCTATTTTTTACTTGGCCCTATTGGGAAAAGAGTCCCTCTCTTTGCGTATGAATACTACGCCTCAAGAAGACCATGGAATGGATTGTCCTGATCGTTGTAGCAAAGTGTGGTAACAAGAAGAATGCATTCAATTGTCAGAAAAACACTTTTAAGTTCCACGTATAAATTCTGCGAGTTAGGTGTGCATGGACTTGCAACGGACATCATTTTCATACAGAAAAGTGTAGACATTGAAGAATACTCAAGCTTCGCCCAATTCGCGAACTTCAAAAAAAAACACGTGTCAATGTTGTAATTACTGAGACGTCATTCTGTCCTTCTTCAACTTTCTCTTTGCTAATGAATGATTAATGTATACACTATTAACGATTTATACCAGGGATACACACCATTCTATATCATTTGTATGTGTCACTAGTACACCATTAATACAATAGTTCTTAGCATCTATCTTTTATTAGTATCATTAATGCCGGTTCTATAACTATTCAGACAAAAAAATCGATGATTTTCATATCAACATTTTTTCTAATTAGAGTTGATTTTTTATTCATTGGTGTACTGGCTTACCTTTATTGACAATAATTAAGTTTTATTGCTATTGCTTTGTACTTATAGAATATCAAAAACATCATATTTTTCTATATTTTCTTGCATTTCTTCTATTTTTCCTGAATATTGAACTTATAGTTTGGTAAATTTAAGTTCTATTTAATCACTGTCCCACCACAGCAATATGTGACACAAGGTCGGGCTTAACGTGGGAAGAAATAGTTTGGTAAATTTAAGTAGTTTCATCAACTTTAACATTACATAAAATACTAATTTAACTAAGTTACGTCACCAGACGTCACAAATGACGTAAGCGTGAAAGACGTCAAATGTACATTGATGATTATTATGTGTGCAGCGGAGTAGTAACTTAGCGTGAAATGTTTACTGATATCATTCATTTTGTCTGGGTAGTGAACTAGATCTAGGGGTCACCTCTGAAAGGATGCTTAGTAGTTTTCTGGGGGGATGTTTTTATCTTGACCTTGGTATTTGGCATTGGGTTTATTACCTATGTTAACCCTTGCCACCTACAACTACACTCACAAGATTCTCACCCAATTCCCCAAACTAGAATCCAAAAAAAAAAGACAATCTTTCGCCTGATAAGGCAGAAACATGAACTAGTTTGTGTAGCGAATCCACATTCTGATATTTATTTAATTATTTTCAGTTCTACTCTAAAACAACTTGACTTTTATGGTATAAAGTTGAAAGTATCGAGCACTCTATGAGATAAATCCATCACATATCAGACGTTGCTTTACATTATTACATTATGCTATATTGCTAACCTGATCTGTACCATATGTATTATATATATATATATATATATATATATATATATATATATACATATATATATATATGTATGTATATATGTGTGTGTGTGTGTGTGTGTGTGTGTGTGTGTGTGTGTGTGTGTCATTATGAATACTAATCAGCTATACCGTCTGTTTCAGATGCTTTAATGGCAGATACAAAAATTGAGATTCTGGCATCCTTAAGGCATAATTTTGAACTCAGCCTCAAAGCCATTGAGGCTGCTCACAGAATTCGGGAAACGGGGTAAATGAAACAATATCTGACCATACTCCCCCCCCCCAAAAACTGGTTTAAGCTTTTTAAGGGCTGTGAATTGCCCTTTGAAATAAAACCCAGAAGTGAACAACCATTAGTTGCCGATTGTGATGTTTTAAAAGGAAGAGGAGAACCCGGCCACGAGCACTCAAAAACTTTCAGATGCTCTGATGATATCATTTGTTGAGCATTGCATAAACATTTTAAGAGTGGTGACTGGTCCCTTGAAATAAAGTCCAGGGGTGGATAACCATCAGTTGTCAATTATGACAGTTTAAAACGCAAGCCAGTGGAGAACCTGAACACTGGCATTCGAAAACTTTCAGAGGGGCTACAATCATCAAAAGATACCATATGAAGAACATTACATGTGTAGAACATTATATAAGCTTTAAAAAAAACCGACAGGAGCTCTCGAGAGATTTTTTAAAAAAACGAAAATACTGTTGATACCACCCTAATATATCTTCCTCAATTTCAAATTTATGAGCTAACATCTAGTCGACATTATTCCCTTTACAAGATCAATGATACTAGCAAACATGAAATAAAAGCCGGAAAAGCATTGTCCTTTGAATAATTGAGATAAATAAAATCGATATCAACGGTCGATTTGTATCCGTACACAATCCATATTAGCAATCATTGTGACGTTTATGTATATTCCATCACCGCTGATCATTATCAATATTCCTGCTCGCATTATAGATTATCATCGATCCTTGTTAATCTGGATTCCCGTCAATAAAACGCGGATTATAATTAATTTATGGAATACCGAATCCCAAACCAATTATGGATTGTTAATATGGATTGGCATCGCGGATTCTATTATTAATGTGCGCCGATTCACTATGATAGGGGTTTTGTGTGGGGGTTCCTTATTATCGCAAATTGTTATGGAATCCATTAGTTTGTTTCTTCTCTTTTTTTTTTTCTCGTTGTTATTTCGTCTTGGAATATTTTCAATATTGCTGTTCTCTAGACGATGGGCCAAAATGCAACTCATAACCAAGACCGAAGAGGAATTAGGAAAAAAGAAATAAACAGAAATCAATAATAATAATAATAATAATAATAATAATAATAATAATAATAATAATAATAATAATAATAATAATAATGATTATAATAATAATTATAATAATAATAATAATAACAACAACAACAACAACACAAGTGGTGTAGATATTGATACTATAACCAATAATAATATTTATAACCTTGTTCATATTCAAAATATTAATGACAATGATGATACCAGTGATAGTATTTATGTCGTTAGCATGGAAATATTGATAAGTAGTTATGATAGCAATAATAAATATTAGAATATCCAAATCTTGATTAACAATAATTGTTATAAGGCTAATTAAAATTGCATAGGCAATTCACTTTGTCCAACAAGAATTATTACTGTAATCGCGTTTTCTATTACTAATTACAACTGATATTATTTCTATCATTAATGTTAACGATGTTATTGATAATAATAGTATCGTTATGACAAGTTTACACTTGCTGCCAGAGAATGACTGCAATAATTAAGTAATATTGCAATTGCATCGTACTTATAAAGTATCAAAAACATCATGTTGAGCAGCATTTTCTTGTTTGTGTTCAATATTTCTTGAATATTGAACTGATTTAAAGGTAAAACTTTAGTAAAGATATAATTTATCAAGTTTAACGTAACATATATAACTCTATTTCCACTGTTACGTCATCAAACGTCACTCATGACGTAAGCGTGACAAACAACAAATGTACATTGGTAATTATTGTATGTATGGATTATTATTATTATTATTATTATTATTATTATTATTATTATTATTATTATTATTATTATTATTATTGTTCTTCTTCTTCTTCTTCTTATCATCATCATCATCATCATCAAAAACACTTGAACTTTACTTACAACGAGAACAAGATGGGGGAAAAAGAGGATATATTTTGCGGAGGGGTAGATGGGTTGGAAAGTGTAGGGGTGATGAGGGTTTATGTCGGACGGTCATCAGCCCCCGTTGAGTTAATTCATCAATGGTCCTCCAACTAGGGAAATCCAATCATCAGGAAAAATGCAATAAGTAATTACGAATATAAGAATGACGAATCTAGCTAATTTGTGGCGAAGAGGAGATGGAAGAGAAAAGGGTGAGAGAGAGAGAAAGAGAAAGAGAGAGAAGAAGGTGGATAAGAGAAGAGGGAAGGGATAGAAGAAGGAATCAGTGGGTTGGTGGTCGCAGGGTAGTGATTGAGTTTGTTTGGGGTTGGTCAGAGCTATGGGTGAACATACTTAGTGTTCTTCAAAGGTCTGAAGATGGAGAACTTATAACTTGGTCATAGCATCAGAAAATTGCAATAACATGGCGATCCTATCATAGATTGCGTGGATATACATGGATGACACACATGCGTAGAAGTGCGTGTACTCCCACACGAATACAAATACATAAATACATATACATAAATATGAAATATTTCCTAAGCAAAATTACATGTATATATATATATATATATATATATATATATATATATATATATGTATATATATGCAAATACATAAACTCTTTTTCTCTCTCACATACACACTTGAACATATACACAATACGTACATTCTTGACACACACACATAAATTCATGTACAGTACTTCACATTTATGGATGTTTGCAAACCTACGCTCATTCATGTCTCACAATGTTGTATTTGTATTATGTACGAATACAACTCACGTATACTTACACACACGTATTTTTGGTACGTACATACCAAAACCTACCGACTAGACTGATCCAGTCGTAGAGTACTCGCCTCTGAGTCGTTAGGTCGAGGGATCAATCCATGGCTAAGACATACCAGAGGGCTCAGCATAAACAGTGGAGAGACACACTTTGAAAATATGTGTGCTCCAATGACACGGGACAGGAGTGCGAAATCTTGTACAGAACTTCGAGACTATAGACTATACTAATACCAACACTAGTTTACGAATTGGTACATATTCTTACATATGAAGGAATAAATCCAGATTTGAATGAAGGAACAAATAAGTCCCTGTATATAGACGCATACGCTGCTAAACCATGTCAGTGCACACAGCCTGCTTATATATTTATACATATATATGCAACAACTAACCTTAACACGCCATTGCACAGGCCTTTGAGCTATTCACACAGACTCTTAGGCTGGCATAGGACCTACAAAGATGTGGAAAGCTATATATGTATTTAGATATATATATTGTGAGTACCAAAAGTTATCGGTACCTTTCAAACGGTCCGTTGTAACATTTTTATACCGCATTGGAATTGACAGAATTTCGACCAAAGATTATAAGATGCTTGATAGATATCAAGAAAAGGCAATATATAAGCAGACATGAAGGGACTGAGATAGATAGATTGATAGATAGATAGATAGATAGATAGATAGATAGATAGATAGATCCTTATCCAATGTAAGTTGTTTCCCCTTGGTTCATACATATGTTAGGACAAATTGATGAAATTGGCTCATTGGTGAAATTCATTTCTATTTTTTGGAAAAACAAGTTTGATTTCACTTTGATTATATAAACTTTTAATTATAAAAAAATGGTTTTTATATCCTTGTTTTGAATGAACGAAATTTTGATCAATTTGAAAGTGCGTATTTGTTTATTTTTTGTAAACAATGCTACATTTCGCAGTTTAGGCAAGTTCATTGATTCGACGTGACATATACACATGCATGTAAATACGCATACACTCACACACATATCATAATCATATACACATACATGAATGTGAATATGACTATATTCTTCTAAAAATCATGTCTTGAAAACGTTCACACACTCGTGTATGTACATATATTTTCGAATATATATCGAGCAGTGTTTCCTGGACTTCATTTGGCCGCGACCCCGGACATGGAATTTTGAGGCCCTGGTTCGGCGACCCTCTGGGTGGAAACATTATCTCAGTCCTACTTCATTTAGTTTTATCCAATAAATTTTATAGAATTTTACTTTACTTTAATAATAAAATACAAGTATTGGACGAGAACAAACTGGATAACATCAGGAATTTTCAGAAATTTGTAGATATTTTCTAATTCACAATTATTAACCTGTTCCAGCGTATCAAAGAAGATTTGTGTAACACAATTGTGAAGTGAATATAGTAACAATATGCAATCATTTTGTTTTTTTTCACTTTATACATATATTTTTTCTTATTCTTCAGGCCATCCTGCGAGCCTGTAGAAGATCCTTGGCGACCCTCATGTGAGTAGCGACAATGGGATTAGAATCCTCACGTCGAGGACATCATCTTAAATACAAAGTTCTAGCTTTTCCAACGATTTATAAAATAGTTTAATTTTCAGACAGAAATCATTATTAAGGTCACTGTCTTTCTATCATATATGTGTCAGGGGTGACACTAAGCGAATCTAGGCGATCACCTGGTGCGCAAAGATCCTACAGACACACTCCAAAATAAAAAATAGTCGTTAGAATACCACTGGGGTTGCAAATTTTAAGTCTCACCCAGGGTGCATGAAACCATTCTGCTGGATTTGCATGTATGTATTTTGATTTGCATATCTGCATATGCAACGTCATAAGATAATATAGAAATTTTGATATAAAAATACACATGTATTAAGAAGTAGATACGCACTGGTTTATGAACATCTTGAAAATTTATAGATATGTAATGTATATGTACTGTGTTTATTTTGTTTCTTGTAATTCCTGACTAGCTTTTACCTCATTAGCTTGACTACCATATTGAATCCAATCACCGTAGCCCCACAAATGGCCGACCAACCGCACAAGTCGGCTACAGATTCTTGTTAATTTGTGTGTGGGGGGGGTCTTCCTCGTCACATTTTTAAGCTACAACCATGACAATTTCCATGAGTGCACCATTAAACATCATCTAAAAACATTTTTTCCTTTTCAAAAAAAATTTTTGTTGTTTTTTGTTTTGTTTTTTTCGTTTCAATGGTCAATTTTGGACCAGCGATGCCTAAATTTTGTACTGGTAATATTTAAATAATTCTAGATAGAAGATTTATTTTTTAGATAATTTTAGATGAAGGATACATTTTTTTTTCTATAATTTCCTCTCATAATTAGTTCTGGTGCACGCACAGGCTACGGTGATTCATTTATGCAAGGTACGAATATTGAAAGAATGTTTAAATGTAATTATTATATTGATCAAAATTAATATTGCAATCATTTTCCTATTCATATATTTTTGATGAAAAATGCACGCCTTCAACTGCTTCTATCACTCCCCCTCTCTCGTTTTATCACTCGATTAACTCTTCCCTCTCACTCTATCATACTCTCTCTTTCTCTCTCTCTTTCTCTCTCTCTCTCTCTGCATATATTTATACATATATATATATATGTGCCTATCCATATATATATATATATATATATATATATATATATATATATATATATCCAGACACACACTCACACATACGCACACACACACACACACACATATATATATATATATATATATATATATATATATATATATATATATATATATACAAATATCGGTTGCAGTTTCCTGCAGCTGCTCCATTTTCTTTAATAGTTTATTCTATTTAACTTGTCTCGGCCAAATGATACATTCACCATGTAAAACTAGCGTTCATTTCAAATACAAGTTTCAGTATAATATAATGCAATTCATAATCATTATCCAGGAACATATATACATTTCTCAATAACATAATTGTCGTGTTGAAAGAAACAAATAGAGCAAATATAGACCGTGAATAAACAAAATGAGAATTTGGAGTTAAAACAGTTATTTGGGCCTTCGCATTACCGGTGGCTGTTTGTCTCAATCGTAAAAGCAACGCTACGTTTAAGTGGCTATCCTATTGGACGCAGGGCCGATTCTTGCAGCAGCCTCATTTTCTTTAATTGTTTATTCTATTTACAGTGTTTACGCCAAATGATACATTCACCGTATGATAACGGATGTCCATTCCATAAGTTTCCGTATAGTATAACAAAATTTATAATTATATATATTCAGTCTGTTCATATTTATCTATCTATCCATCTGTATCCCTATTTTTCTGTATATCAACCTACCTACATCCTTATATTTGTCTATATATATATATATATATATATATATATATATATATATATAT
This sequence comes from Thysanoteuthis rhombus, assembly GCA_963457665.1. NCBI lineage: Eukaryota > Metazoa > Mollusca > Cephalopoda > Oegopsida > Thysanoteuthidae > Thysanoteuthis > Thysanoteuthis major. The sequence continues at coordinate 5,505,535 of OY735243.1, read as the reverse complement.
ATATATATAGTGATTTTCTTTTTCTTGATAAAGTTGTTGAAATTTTTTAAATCTGTGGGTGAATTGTTTGTGTTGTCGACCTGTCGTCCAGATTTATTTATTGCCTTGTAACTTAACTTCCTGGGCGAGTTTTGTTGTTTCCTTTCTAAAGAAAAACAACAACAGAAGCAACAACAACACCAACAACAACCATAATTAAAACATCACCATGATCCCCTAAAAGATCAGCCAAGAAATCTTTTCTTAGGTTTGAGAAATACAACTATGAAGACAAACCTTTGTCCAAGTTATCAAATATGAATAACAAACAACCAGTGTGGCTTTTTCTTACTTATCTCTTACATTTATTGGACCCCTCTTGTGGAATACTAGAATCTATCTTTCTCTCTCTCTGTCTCTCTGTCTCTCTCTCTCTGTCTCTCTCTGTGTGTCTCTCTCTCTCTCTCTCTCTCTATATATATATATATATATATGTATGAATATATAATCTCTGTTCATATCTATCTATCTGTCGTATTTATTTATCTATTCATAAAAATCTATTCATCTATATTGTTATCTTTCTATCCCAATCTCTTCATATCTATCTCTCAGTAATCGGAAATTATCGATTCATATTATATATATATATATATATATATATATATATATATATACATATATATGTGTGTGTGTGTGTGTGTGTGTGTGTGTGTGTGTGTGTGTGTGTGTGTTCATATTTCTGTCTGTCTGTATCTGTGTTCAAATCTATCTCAGTGCATATCTATCTATCTCTTGGTTCATATCTATCTGTCGACCTTTTTTTTTCATATCTATCTATCCATGTCTCTCTGTCTCTGTCTCTGCCTGTCTCCTTCTCTCTCTCTCTCTCTCTCTCTATCTATCTATCTATCTATCTATCTATCTATCTATCTCTGCCTGTCTCTCACTCTCTCTCGATATATATATATATATATATATATATATATATATATATATATATATATATATATATATATATATATATGAAATATATTTTTATCACTGTTCATATCTCTTTGTTTTTATATCCATCCTTCTGTTTATATTCGATCTATCTGTCCATCTCAGACTGTTCGTATATATCGGTATATCTATGGATCCGCATGTTTATATCCATCATATCTGTTATATCTCTTCGTATCTATCAATCCACCTCAGTTTTCAAATCCATCTATCTGGCTGTTGATATCTATCTGTGGTAATTTATCTCACTACATATTTATCTCAAAACTGGGAGAGAACAATAATCCAACCAAAAAAATATAAACAAAGAAAAAAAGTAAACGATGAGACCAAATATAGCCATCTGTATTTGAAAAATGTTTTTTCGAATAAAATTGATACTAAAAACTTCTAGAAAAAAATAAACTAGAATGTCTAAAACCAAATGTGAAACAGGAAGTTCACTGAAGTAGACATGTATCAATGATATTAAAACAATTGCAAATTTTAAAAAAATAAAGATTAAAAATAAGAAAACAAAATAACGATGAACGAAAACAAAATAAAATGCAAGTCTAGATATCGGGACATAACAGTGAACCAAAATATTGGAAATATTAAAACTAAACAATAAGATCCAACTTAACAACCTCACAAAAACTTTACTAAATAATAAAGCAAGTAATTTCGATTTACGAATGGGGACTGAGAATTCAAAATCACATACACTTCCTCTCTGGCTTACGACTTTCTTGACTTGCGACCATCCACACATACGACCGAAATACGAGGATATAAAAAGATTCATGTAAATATAAACGCTTTTAAATTTAACTAAGGTAAATACGAAAATTGTTTGGTCGTATATGTGCATAAAACCAATGTAAATGCAAGAGAATACTGAAAGTACATTTGTATTTTAAAAACACACATACTACGTAAATACTATAAATATTTCTCTTCGCTGTACGTCGGTATCATATCAAAATATCAACTATGAGTATATTACAGTACATATATGCGTGAGTGTGTATATGTGTGGTTTTATTAAGAAATGGATGTATAATCCGACAGAAATAGTTATAAATGCGTTACATTATTTAAAACTCTATTCGAAATGACCTCCCGTTAATACACGGTGAATGTAACATTTCGCTCAGATAGCGTAAATAGAATTCAAAAATTAAAGAAAATGAGGTTGCTGCAGGAATCGAACCTACAACCCAAAGGTAGCCGCTTTAAGGTAGTTGTCGCTCTTTCCATTGAGCTGAACAGACCGGTGGTAAAGCGAAGGCCTAGATAACTGTTTTATCTCCACATTTTTAAGAGATGTTTGTAGCAAATGTTTGTCTACTAATTTTAGAAATATTGTATCAATGTTTTATTTGAAATCTTGAGGATTTAACCATGTACGTTTCTTTTTCATTTATTTGTCTTTTCAGTCTTTTATTGGTCCTCTAATTTTCCTTTTGAAATCTATTATTTCCAACGCTGTTTCTTTCTTTTTTTTGTTTTATTTTTTTCACTTTGTTGGATATAATTTTGTCAGACAAATTTCCTTCTTTTTAACCATTTTCTGGCAAATTTCCTTATATTTAACCATTGTATTACATCATTGAATAGTACTGATATTTTACTGTGCTTTATTATTTTCATGTTCCCATTATTTAATTGTATGTCTTCTTTTGCTTGAGAAATTCGCCAGTTTAATATATACTCAAATATTTATCAATGTATTTATAAACTAAATAACTACTTCATATTGATATAACACAAATATAAACAAAATAACTATATTATATAACATACACACTGTAATTTTCATATGTATGTTGATGCTCGAAACTATTTGAACTCGCACAAACTTCCTTGCCTATGATTGCATTTTCCAAAATGGTAATTGGTCTAGTTCAAGACTAATTAACTAACTAGTTTGGCAATACTTATTAGCAATGTTAGATGGCATAAAGATGATAGTGATATGTGTGTGTATGTGTGTATGTGTGTGTGTGTGTGTGTGTGTTAGCTGTTGTACGTATTCTGAGATTATGTCTTGAAATTGGGGCAATCAAGTTTATACATGTATACACTTTTATTCCATATCTACAGAACTATATATGTTTGTGTGTATACACAAAAACTCTCTCTCTCTCTCTCTCTCTCTCTCCCTCTCTCTCAAACACAGAATCACACACACACCACAAAGAAACACGCGCACACACCATGCAGAAACATATATGATGCATTGTAAAAGATTTTATTCCGCAATAAAATATTGTTTAAAATAATCATATTCCTCGCCTCTTAATCAAGTATTGATTATTTGGAATCATTATTTATGGGGTTTCATTTCATCTTTTACCTATTAATATTGTTTAATGAACTAGATATACATGTATGTAATGCAAATATGTATCAGTCCTCACTTATCATGTATGCTGATGATAGCGTAGTACGAATTCAGGTGATCATTTTCTTATTGATTGTATTATCGTTGTTGTTGCTATTATTGTTCCTTCCTTACAATCGTTACAATTTGTATTGATTTGTTACAAATTGTTCGCCTTTAAATCAGAATAAAACACAAGTACTTCGTTTTTGATCATTATTTTCCTGTTATTATTCCAATAAAGATTTGAAGTACAAAGTATGGAGTTGACTTTGTTTTCATACCGTAACAACAAGAAAAACAATCCTCACCAAAAGTAAGGGTGTAAACCGATATGTTAAACCCATATTCCCCTACCGTGATCTGAACCAACGTCCAACTGTACTAAATTGACAAATTTTAGATATTTACGAAAATCTATAATAAAGATACGCACAGACTTATTCTATTCTATTAAAGAGAAACATTTTTATAAAAATTGCTTTTCCTATTTATTATGTATATTATACAAAAGTTACAGTAATTATTTTTGATTGGAGTGGAAGTCAGAGTGGAAATTGAACCTGCAGCAGTCAGGCTTGATTTCAAAGTTCACTAATCCTCTCATACAAATCAACAAATTGATCAATATGTTAATATCATTTATTGATAATATTGTTAGAATTCATACAAATATATTATTCATTCTAATCTACGCGTTAGAAATGAGAGCATGTATGAAATAAATTGGTATTCACATTGCATTTTACAGACTTGTATGATAGATAATTGCATTGCAAACAGTTTAAAGAATAGCCTTCTATATACTTTGCATTTTATGTGCAAAGATAATAAAGATTTGCATTGCAATGAGCTTGGAGAATATCCTTATGTATGCATTGAAATTCAGAGACATAGAAAATAGAGATTTGCTTTGCAGTGAGACTGGAGAATCGCAGAATATACTTGGTATTTTATTTACATGGATAATAGAGATTTGCATTGCAATGAGCTTAGAAATATACCCTTCAATACACATTGCATTTTACAGACATGGATAACAAAGATTTGCATTGCTGTGCGATTGGAGAATAGCCTTCTTTACACATTGCATTTCATAGACATGGATAATAGAGATTTGCATTGCAGTGAGCGTGGAGACTAGCCTTCTATACACATTGCATTTTATATAGATGGATAATAGAGATTTGCATTGCGGTGAGCTTTGACACCAGCTTTCTATACACATTGCATTTTTGAGATGTCGATTATGAATAGTTTCATTGTAATGCACTGGGAAAATAGCCCCCTATAGACATTGCATTTTATATACGTGGATGATAGAGATTTGCATTGCAGTGAGTTGGATAATTGCTTTCTGTACACATTGCATTCTATGTACGTGAATCAAGGAGACATGCATCACAATGAGATTGGGCAATAGCTTTCTATACACATTCCATTTTATATAGATGAATAATAAAGATTTGCATAGCAGTGAGTTTGAAGAATATTCTTTCACACATTGCATTTTACTGACGTGGATGTTTGACATTTGGATTGCAATGAATTTCGACAATAGCTTTCTATACACATTGCATTTTATATACGTGGACGATTGAGATTTGCATTGCAGTGAGCTTGGAGAATAGCCTTCCATACACATTGCATTTTATAGACGTAGATAATAGAGATTTGTATTGCAGTGAGATTGGAGAATAACCTTCTATACACATTGCATTTTATATACATGGATAATAGAGATTTGAATAGCAGTGAGCTTGGAGAATAGCCTTCTATACACATTGCATTTTATAGACGTGGATAATAGAGATTTGCATTGCAGTGAGATTGGAGACTAGCCTTCTATACACATTGCATTTTATAGACGAGGATAATAGAGATTTAAATAGCAGTGAGCTTGGAGAATGGCTTTCTATACTCATTGCATTTTATAGACGTAGGTAATAGAGATTTGCATTGCAGTAAGCTTGGAGAATAGCCTTCTATACACATTGCATTTTATATACATGGATAATAGAGATTTGCATTGCATTGAGCTTGGAGAATAGCCTCCTATACATATTGCTTCCTATAGACGTGGATTATAAAGATTGTATTGCTTTTAGCTTGCAGAATAGCTTTCTATACACATTGCATTTTATATACATGGATAATAGAGATTTGCATTGCAGTGAGCTTGGAGACTAGCCTTCTATACACATTGTATTTTATATACATGGATAATAGAGATTTGCATTGCAGTGAGCTTGCAGAATAGCTTTCTATACACATTGCATTTTATATACATGGATAATAGAGATTTGCATTACAGTGATATTGGAGAATAGCCTTCTATAAACATTGCAATTTATAGACGTTTATAATAAAGATTTGCATTGCAGTGAGCTGGGAAACTTGTCTTCTGTACGCATTGCATTTTATAGACATGAATGATAGAGATCTACATTGCAGTGAGTTTGGAAAAATGGCTTTCTATGCACATTGCATTTCATAGACATGGATAATCGAGACTTGCATTGCAGTGTACATGGAAGATGGCTTTCTGTTGACGATGCAAATGATAGAGATTTGCCTTACAATAAGCTTGGACTATAGCCTCCTATACACATTGCATTGTATATACGGCGCTGATTCAATCTTGCATTTTATCAAACTTGGAGAATAGCTTTCTTTCTATACTCATTGAATCTTATCGTGGTGCATAATAGAGATCTGCATTGCAGGGAACTTGGAGAAAAGCCTTCCATACACGTTGCATTTTATCGACACGGATAATAGAGATTTGCATTGCAGTCAGATTGGACAATAGTGTACGGTTGACGACAAACGGATTTTGATATCTGGTTTTCGATTGTGTTATTTTTATATTCTTTTTTAAATCCAGCATTCTATTACGTCTTTCGTAAAAAAGAAATCTCATTTCATTACATCATTTTTTCCCTTCACTCGACTGAAGACATCTGTGCTAATTGTCATTTATGTTGATGTATTTTATTTTTTTTATCTATTTATTGTTGTACTCATCCCGTATAATTTTACTTCATTTTTCACGTAGTAAGCCTCTGATAACATTCATTATCATTATTATTATTATTATTATCATTATTACTATTATTATTATTATTATTATTATTATTATTATTATTATTATTATTATTATTATTATTATTATTATTATTATTATTATTATTATCATTATTGTTGTTGTTATTGTTATTATTATTTGACAGTTATGTTCGTAGTTTTACTATTAGTAATATAGTATTGAGAACAAAATTCGTAGATGTAGTCATGATGAAGATGATGGTGATGGTGATGACGGATTTCAGATGTCAGATATATATATATATATATATATATATATATATATATATATATATATATATATATATATATATATATATATATATATATATATTGACACAGAATGATTCATCACTGTTGGAAAACGTTGGACTCTGACATAAGGTCAAACCTGACAGTGTTGTTGTAGAGATGTAGAATAGGCTTAAGGACATACACACGTTACGTATGAACACATACAAACAGGCTTGAGCGTGATCTCAAAAACGCATGGAGTCACAGAAAGAGTGTGGAGGAAGGAGGAAGAGAGAATACGTGTGCGCATCAACACACACATACACACATGCCAAGATAATAAGTCAGAGATGCAAATGCCCGGGACTGACGTAAAGACGTTCATGCTTACACGTACTCACATACACATGCATATACGCGCAAATATGCGCACACATACCACCACAAAAAAACTCGGAAGTTGAAAAACATTATACACAGAAAAAAAACTCTCGAGTCTGAACATACCAACACATACAACCAACATAAACACATGCTTACAGACAACAGAAAATCACATACAACTTAAACTCACATACACACACACACTCATACACACACACATACATACACACACATACACATACACACATACATACACACACGTACTCAACGTAAAATATGTATGAATACCCGCACGTGCACGAGCACATACACGACACTCGTACACACATATACC
>OY735243.1:5473144-5493144 GCA_963457665.1 Thysanoteuthis rhombus | reverse complement strand
ATATATATATATCTTAACCCCTCCTTCACTCACCACCTTTCTATCCAAGTCTATTTCTTCTTCTTTCCCCCTTTTTTCTCCTCATCTCTCTCTATCTTCCTACCTTTCAATCTTTCAGTCTATTTCTTTTATCTCATCTTCCTTTTCTCTTCCTTCCGCTCTCTCCCTCTTTCTATTAGTCTCTGTTCTTATCTATCATTGCTCATTATCCATCCATCTTTCTATTTGTCTATAGTTCTATGTATCTATCGTTTCATCTATCTATCTATCTATCTATCAATCTATCTATCAGTCTCCGTCCATTATCTATCTCTCTTTTTATCAATCGATCGCCGTTCTTATCTATCTATCTATCTATCTATCTATCTATCTATCTATCTATCTATCTATCTATCTATCTATCCTATCTATTCACATATTTGTCTGTATTTCTATCTATCTAGCTATCAGAGCAGTCTGCAAGATTTGACTTGGAATTTATACATATATCTATGTGTGTATGTATGTGTTGGTATACATGTATGCCCGTATGTATGCATGTCTATTTGTCAGTATGTATATACATAGAAACGTACATACATGAATATGTATGTACGTATCTATGTATGTATATATGCATGTCTGTCTGTGTGCTTGTCTGCACGCAAGATTTTCACGGGCGTACGCACGTAGCTGTGGGTGTAAACATGTTTATGTGCACTGTGTGTAAGTTTTTTTGCGTAGGTAGTACATATCGAGCTCTCTGTGTAATTGAAATATATATATCGTCTATACCTTTTCGTTGTGACCTGTATATGTATTTTCGTATTTTCATCTATAGAAAAAAAAAACAATTAGACTAAAGCACCCTAGCTGCAGTGGGTGAGATGAAACTGGCAAAGAATCTTCTGAAGTGAAGCTCATTTTTTTTTACCCCAAGGGTGGCCGATGTCATCCGTCTACTTCACCTTGCAAAGCGAAAATTCTCTGACATTGATATAACAATGCCATTATTAGGCCCGAGGTGTTCTGTCCGCGGACAATCTTCATTCTCTGCACTTCTTTCCGCCTAATGATACCAACTAGGGTTCTGGCCACGTTTTTATAAGCTGGCTTTTCACTGAAAGCTGCGGGGTCGGTTTAGGGTTTTGGTCAGGTTAGGGTGAGTTGCGCGCAGACTCCGTTTTTTCTCTATATCCATGACAAAATGTTGCTAGCTTGATATTCGTGAGATAAGCGATCAACAGTTATCTCCCTTGCATCGTTCTGCGTTGGCTGACATGCCTAAGTCTACATCCGGGAGGGGAGGTTTATAAGTAAATAAATAATGGCGATTGAGGTTATCTAAATGGTTTGATATTTATCAAAACATCAGCAGCCTCTTAGCGTCCGTCGTTGGTCATAGACCTCCACTTGGATTCAGTAGACCTCCCTATCATGAGCGTCACGGGTCCAATACTTTCTGAACTTTTCTAATTCGTCACGCTATCTCCTATTTTGTCGGACATGCTTGCTACATATCCAGCCCATTACCATTTAAGTTTTCTAATGATTCATATGATATCTTAGATTCCTATTTTTCCCCTTATATATTGTGCTGTCTTGTGATCTCCCCATGTTATATTGAGCATGATTCTCCTATATGCACGTTGCATAGTTCTCAATTTGAGGGGCAATCTTTCGGTTGGGTTCCATGTCCTAGCTCCATAGGTGACTCTCGGGAGGATGCATTAGTTGTCCTTTCTATGACCAATGGGATTTTCTTGTTTTTTAATGTTGAGCTTGCTCAAACGAAAGCTCGTCATCTTAGAGAGATTCTTCGTTTGATTTCTTCTTCTTTTGAACATATCATAGAGATTTGCCGAAGATCCAAGCCACTACATGCTAATAAGCCTCCTCGACTGCAATAAATGAAAACAAACCACGGGAACAAGCTAGCTTCAGAAGCTACTTAACCATTAAGTATCTCCATTCGGCAAATCAACAAAGAGACAGTAGTGAAATATAAAATGCCAAATGCTATTATTTAACAAGGTGTAGACACATATTTGTCAGAGAATTACAACAGTGCCGTCACAGACTACATAAAGATTTGGACCATTTTCAGCTCAAAAATAGGTGATACCAGATCACCAAAACTCTTCACTGCTTCAAAAAACCTAGACTTGGAAAATAAAGAAATCAGGCGAATATCTAAAGAAACTCCAGATTTGCAGACGACATCGTACTTTTTGCTAAAAACCTTCATGACCTCCAAATAATGATTTGATGTTACATGGATTCAATTTCGCCTTATGATATTTTGTTACTACGGCATTACTCACGGAAGATGGTCCCAATCGCAAATTGTGATGTTTCACACACGCGTTCACTCTAAGAATGGTGCACAGATAAAAAGAAATTGTGGAATAAATGAAAGGAAAACAAATTAAAATGCATAAACTGTACTGTTACTGTATTGAATAATTTAATTGTTGAATCGTTTTTATTTGTGAGCTGTTTTTAACATCGACGAGTATTGGTGTGAAACGTTACACTCGGGATCACTTTCCCGATTTTGCATCGTGGCTACTTTGATTATTCTAAAGATTCAGTTTTAACAATGTTATAAGTAAATTACAATTTTTTTTAATTGCTTATTGAAGATAAAATTGTAAAGTTGGTAACACTAAAATATGCTATGTTTAAAATGAAGACTAAAAATGACTAAAAAGCAATAGTAGAGTCCATGATCATCAGTCTTTTATCGACTGTCGTTGGACATAGACCTTCCCCAGGATTCGCTTGGCCTCTCTGTGATGGGTGTCGTGGAGCCAATATTTGTTTAACTTGTCTTGTTCATCTCTCCATCATATATAATCAAATGAGTTAAAAAGGAAGAGCAATAAGATATCTTTTTTTTTTAAAGACCAACATTGGGTAGGGCAGTTGCTGACACTGGATTAAAAATGTCGAGATTGTACTGATTGGGAAACATTCAGAAGGGAGTTTATTCCACCTAGTAGATAATCTTGAGAGCTATTTGTGTGGAACCAATACACTCATCAATGATGATTATTATTTACCTCTACCAACAAAGTCTTTAATGCAGTGACTTCGTTTGGGTTAAAGATCGTCACTCTATAGGACTGTTCCATCGATAATGATGTATTTTTCACATTCTATAATTTCTCCAATTCTCTGGTAAGGTACGTATGTTTCTGTAGATGCTCAACAAGCTTTTCAATTCCTTTCAAATCCACTTTGATGTCTATCAGAACAATGGCATCCTCTATATGATAAATCTCCTTTCTAACAGTGACTCTTTTGGATTAGATGATCCGTTTGAATTCCATAATTTGGCACTTTTCTAGCGCTACTTGCATGGAAAGTGTTCAGACAAATTACATTCTCTGACCCCACCTGTCTGGAAATTATCAAATAGATATTAAGGCACAACCATACTTTTTAGCTGTTTCAAGGATTCTACGTAAGCCTCACGCAAATAGCAGATGTTCTCGAGAAGAAGCAATATGGAATAAACTTTACGTTATTCTTTAATCCAGAGTGGAAAAGTGCCTCACCTAATGTGACATGAATCACTCCCTTCTTTTTAACCCTTTGATATGAAACGTAGCCTAAAGGCCTTGCATGAATCCTCTTCTCCCCCAAGCTATTTAAGCATACCTTGGTGAAGAATTGGATTCATGCCTTTCACAATGAACTTGAGCAACCTTAGTCTGTTACATAATTATATTAGCCAATAAGGCTGCTACAGCTACTGACAGCAATTAATAATACTGATACCAAAAAGATGTCTCTTTACCTACATATAACACAGTATTAAACATGTCTGCTATCTAAACACACACTTGTCACTTGTCTTATCTAACTTCCATTTTAATCCAATCACAACTCATCCATACACTGTCCATCGACATACAAAATGATGGCATAAATCTAGAACAAACTATAATCCACAAGAACACTGGACTATTTTCAAAATGTGGAGTTTTTACCACTTCCGAAATCATTAAATTTCCATCAAGAAAACCGCGTGGACACATTGCGTGAATGAAAAACAACTCAAACCGTTTCTACAGGTGACGGAGTCTGATTCCAAATCAGGCAAGATTACGACTACAATTCCCTTAAAATTCATGGGAACAAAAGGCCACAAATTTACTCAGCTTTCATCTTTGACGATGGTTACAATCTGGAAAAAGTGATTGAAAAATTTGACTCATACTGTCAACTGAAGAAGAACTTTTGAGAATGAATTATCTACATAAGTAAATATATGGATAAAAGTTCGACGAATGCGTCACTGAACTCTGACAAAAAGCGCAACGTTTACTTGGAAATATTTCGGAGAGTCTTAGAAATATTTTAACATGTGGTATCTCAGATTCTCTCCTGAGAGGACATCTTCTACGGGGGACCGAACTAACCCTAAATAAGCCGATACAGACAAGACAAGCTACTTCTAAAAGTAAGACTCCAATCTAAAATCTTGGCTGCCTCAGCAGATGTTCAAATATGGATATAGCAATTATAAATAGTCGACACAGACATACAAGCGTTAAAAATTTTGATGTTGATGCATTATTTTTCCCAATTTTCCATTTGCGTCCTTTTTACTTGGAATATTATTACCAGTGCCGTTTTACCGGACTTATTTTTACCGGTGTGATTCTTACCTGGGTCATTATTACCTAAAATCATGTACAGAGCTAAATTATTTTGAAAAAGTTTAACCGTTCACTAAAATCATTCGAAAGTAGTAAGCTTGGTAAATTTCAAACCGTTGTTCTGACAAATTTTTGTATCATAAACAATTATTTCAAGTTGCTTATTTCAACTCTTGTTTACCCATGACGTCAAAAATAACAGTAGTAAATTATTATAATTCACCAAATGTCCGTCTGTTCGCGTGTTTGTATAAGAGAGCCTGCTGCAGAAATCATGATATACCATTTGTGTACCAATGTGACATCTGGGAAAGGTTTTAGGGAGTTGTTTTTTTTTTAAATCTTTCCCCTTCCCTTCAAAATAGGTTTTCGAGTGTTCGATTTACAGTGTAAGTTCATCCTGAAAATGGATACATATTTTCAGTACAGTCTTCAATGACGTAGTGTGACGTAAAACATCAAGAATATCATTTAATTCGTTTTTTTTAACAATGCTCGAAATAAAAAATGTGACGTTAGAAAGTGTTTGTAGATTAAGGAGCAAAGACGTTTTTGGCATATCTCATATTGTAAACGGACCTTCTTTCTAATGATCATGCGAAACCTCACTCTGTCTCGTTTGACAGGTCAGGGAAAACTAGTAAAATGGTGAAGAATTCTAATGTTCCAGTGTGCATTCATCTAACTATTCAATTTTGATCTCTTACCCGGCGTAGAAGGGTACTTTATCTAGTTTGAATAATTTTGAGATTGCATTGTACTTGAAAATCAGAAAGCGCTCAAAGGGTGTATTCTTCTACCAACGCTATCGTCGGGGGAAGTAATTGTGCATGAGTCTACCGACAAATTTATTGCCCACCTTCCCACAAAAGTTGTTTTGGAAGATGGAACCTTATGTTCACCCATCCCCTCCTGGAAACATGGCAGCAGACGCCCATGAATCATAAAATAATTATGGACTATTTCTATATCTGCTCTCTAGAATAGAGCTAACTTACAGTGGTTATTCTTTGAAGTATTAAGAAGAAAATCCTATCAGTAATTCTTGTTGAAACCTGTATAGATGAAAAATGTGTTGTACCTATATAAGTTCATACAACTATTGCCTTAAATAAAGCCCTCACAGGCGACCCTGGAGTCAAACATGTTTTGGGGACTTTATTGTCATCGATTCTCCCCCATGACGCTCAAAAAAATGGTCGTTTTTCGTTACAGTGTGAGAATACTAAGATCCATGGAGATGCACCTTCTGTCTCATTTCGGAATTTCTTCATGTTTAGAGAGTTTATGGGTCGAGATCAGTGGTTCCCAACCACTAGGCCCCATGTGCTACCGAGCTGTCGGATGACTTTGCAATGTTTCTTTGTAAATCTTTTTTTAAAAAGAAAAAAAACATTTCTTTGATCTTGATGTTAGATTCATAAGATAAATTCTTTTACAATCGAAATTGTTAGTATTAGCCATTCATAATCAAAGGGGTGGCTAGCTTCCTAACGCCCCCAAATCAATGTAACACTAATTTCATTTTATATGTAACGATAAGAACCTCAGGCATATATTAAGTTTTACGGAGTTTATTTTGAGAATTTTTCAAACAAACGAATTACTGAAAAGTAGCAAAAACGAATTTCTTAACCACAGAATAAATTTGAGCTATATTAACATTAGGCCCAAAAGGAGTAACTTTTGTATGGAGATTGTTGAAAGAAAATAACACGTTACATTATTATTCTTTACAAAAGATTTTCAAATATTTCTGCGACCTTCAATCATCGTTGGGCGACCCGGGAGCAGTTAGGTCATGGCCCCTACTTTAAGAGGTCATGTCCTAGCCCGGGGCCCATAGTTGCTTTCATCCGGGCCAGCTTATAGGTGGCATATAGCTGACATCAACAATATTCCGATCGTGGTTAAGACCGTCGGCCGGTCCGTAAGAACATTGACAATATTCAATATGATTCATCTTAGCTTACATATGCAAAAATGACCATGAGTTATTTCCCTTTGAGATATCGCAAAATTTACTTTTATGAATCACACTATCGGGAGAAAAAAATGATGTTTAGTTTGTTTTTGATTATTTTTGATTTCACAATATTTTTTGTTCACTTCCTGAAACATCTTAACTAAACACAATTATTTTCCAATTTTCCAGAGAACCAAGAAGAGAAAGAGAAAGAGAGGGTGAATCGATTCATACATGGCGCTTGAACATCTCAAAAATTTCTGAAAAAAAATGAAATGATGACATCAGAATTTTTTAAAATAATTTAGGTATCTCAATTTTCATAATCAGCACTGATAGTGTAATAGTTGATACGTCTGCTTCACGCACAGAAGGTCCAGGGTTCGATTCCAGGTACGTAAACTTTCAATTAAGATGAAGTTCCCTAACTGAGTACACTCTCTATGATGTGCGATTAGGATGGAAGTAGCTTTTTGGTGGACTTGCATCCTGTTAAAAGGTAGGGGATCGAAACTCGTTTGAATAAAGTCCAAGTCTCGGCCAGGTTTGAAACTTGCAAAACTTGCTAAGCTGATACATGCAAAGGAAACTGGGACTTCGTAACGGGCCAACGATACTCAAGTGAATTCAAGGGAGATAAGTTCGGGTATAAAAAGCGAGTTACTCCCCTTTAATATGTATATGATCCTCACTTTTTGATATTTTATAAGAAAAAATAGACCCGGGTGCATAAGGTTGGGTTCTTTTACGCCATATAGTTTTTTCCTGATTCTTGAAGAGTCTGTTTTAAAATTTTGCCTTGTTGTGGGTTGAAATAACACCCCAAGGGGGTTCATTTTAACTCTATATTGCACCAATCGCAAACCACGACCCACGTACATGGGGAGGGCTTTGTTCTCCACCTGTTATTTCTTTTTTCAATCCTCAAAGTGTCTGCTTTGAGATTTTGCCGGGTGACCAATTGCAAACCAAAACCTAGACACCGGAAATAATATAGATTTTGAAGAAAAACTACATATAGATAGATATAAATAAACAAATTTTGACCAACCAAAGAATTTCAGTGAAATTATTATTTTTATTCTATTGAAAAATAAAATTAATGCTACTTTATAAAGGTCTTTCGGTATGATGATAACGTAATTTTTCGCTTACAAAAATTCCAGCAGAGTTTCAATCAAAATATCTCCCCGAAATCTGTTTAAAACAGTTATCTACTTATTTATTAATAGAAATACAAATATCCGTATTTCCTTGAACGGTTTCTATTTTAAATACTTCAAAATTGAAATATACATTCATTCAAAGTATAAGAACGTGTGATACTTGATTTTAAAAATTTACTGTCTTACCAGGCGCTTTACTTACCAGTTCATCAATATATATGTTATTTTGTTAAATGAATCTCTCAAATCCTAGTTTTTATGCTACCATTGTTAAGTATTTTTTCCTGCATGTCAGTTCACATCGATGGTAAAGCTAGCGAAAAATAAAATGTCTCCAGACGCTACGGACACGAAATTGAAGATAAAACTTAATGAAAAAAAGACAATTAAAATACAAGTTAATGCTGTGTTCTTTTGACTTGGAAAGAACAGATACTACACTTTGATATTGTTCTAAAGGCAACAAAAGGCCGGATCACAAAACTAGCATGATGCAAAGTTGGTTGATAACATTAAATCTAAAACTGATTGTTATTTCTCATTCACAAAGTTTATTTCACTCCATGAAAAACTGCAGACAATCGTATTTCTTTATATTATGTTACAGCTGGGGACAGAAAATGGTGATTTTTAATGGGCAAAAAGAATTGTTAATATGGATTCAAGTTTAATATTTGATAAGAGGTGTATATCTCATCCTTTCTACTTTAAATTGAAAATCTGAGCAGAACACAATGATTAATAATGATTCAATGATAAACAGGTACCAAAAAAGCTCTTGTATCTTTTGAAGTACGCTGAAAACTTGTCTATATAAAATCATAACTTTCAATAAACTTTTGAGAGAGTATTGAAAAAAAGAGACGATTCAACTATTCAAAAAAGTATGATTTCTTGTCTCATAACATTTGAAAAAAGAAATTTTACTAGGTTGGAGCATATATAGGAAAAATTACAACGTATACCTGTAGTACGAGAAAATCAACGAAATTCTAGATATCTTGGGAAAGGGGTAAGTTCTGGAAGGCGAGATGACACCCTGAGTTACACCTCAGGGTGACACCAACGTTTGGAACGCCACTGACATCGGTTGTTCAAGTCAAGACACCTGAATTTGATAAGGCCTGGCCCCAAAAAGATTTTCAATATATGAATCCCTGTATTATCAGAATAAATAGATTAATAGCCGCCCAAAAAGATGAGATAGATAGATAGATAGATAGATAGATAGATAGAGAGAGAGAGAGAGAGAGAGAGAGAGAGAGAGAGATGACAGTATTGAATTTAATTTGTTTATAAAAAGTGATATTTGTGACTTGAGTGGAGTCTTTCTTTACGATTACGGATAAATGATGAACGTACCTAAACGCAGCATAAGATTCGTTTTGAGCGAACGTACTTGAAAAATTTCAAAAAAATATTTTCCTCCAAAATGAACTGTTTTGACTATATCTTTGGATCTTCCGGAAATGTTTCGTTTTTTTAGAAATATAAACTTTAATAGTGAATCGGTTCTAATACGGGTAATCGATTTACATTATACGTACATAGTAAATCGATTCACTAAGTAAATACTACAAAGGAAAATATTTCTTCATATTCTTTACGAACGTTCACTCAAACGTATCTTAAATTTCATTTTTAATTTTCAAACATCTTGTATCACTTCTTGTTTTTGTTTGATTGTCATCATCCCGATATCAGTTTCGCCACTGAAAAATAGTTTACGCCTCCTATTAATGCAGAAAAGACAGCACTTGTCGTGGGCAGATTATAAACAATGAAAATCTCACTATCAGTTGTATATAAATTTTAAAGAAACATAAGTAAGCGAATTCACGAATGAAAACTTCAGTATTATATATTGTTATATACTTTTATTATTATTTACGACCTTGAAATATTATAAATAAACTCTCAGAAAAGGTAAAATTAAACAAACGAAAAAAATTCCGAACATTGTAAAAGGCAGGGATTTTTATTTTATTGTTTTCTTTACCGCTTTTGTCTCCATTGGAACAACGTCAGTTGACGACGTCACTTTATATAAGTAAGGGGTTAGTTTAGCAAAAGTACATTGTAAACCTCTATTATCCACGTCTACAAAATGCAATGTGTATAGAAGGTTATTCTCCAAACTCAATGCAATGCAAATCTCTATTATCCATGTATATAAAATGCAATGTGTATAGAATACTATTCTCCAATCTCACAGCAATGCAAATCTCTATTATCTACGTCTATAAAATGTAATGTGTATAGAAGGCTATTATCCAAGCTCACTACAACGCAAATCTCTATTATCCACCTATATAAAAATGCAATGTGTATAGAAAGCTATTCTCCAAGCTCATTGCAATGCAAATCTCTATTATCCACGTCTATAAAATGCAATGTGTATAGAAGGCTATTCTCCAAGCTGACTGCAATGCAAATCTCTATTATCAACGTCTATAGAAAGCAATATGTATAGGAGGCTATTCTCCAAGCTCAATGCAATGCAAATCTCTATTATCCATGTATATAAAATGCAATGTGTATAGAAGGCGATTCTCCAAGCTCACTGCAATGCAAATCTCTATTATCCACGTCTATGAAATGCAATGAGAATCCATATATTTCATATATTCCGTTATTTCTACGTAAACTAGTAAATATATAAAGATGATTATAAAAAAATTGCACCAATAAAAATGAAACATGTTTTTTAAATAATTCATTTATTCATTTCTTCTTGCTTGCAGCTAGGCTAGTAATATTGTTTGGAAGGGATAGTCTAACGGAAAAGGCACCTTTGGCTTGCATCATCGAGTGCTGTGTAGAGATTAGTCACCTCCTTGGGAGGAATAACGGGAGCGCTTTAAGAGGGGACATATTTGATCAGAAAAGTCGCAAACTAGAAGTCAAAAATGGGATGAAAAATAACTCTATAGAGAATTCAAAATACACTGCTACAGTTGAAGTGACGTTGGCAGGGTTGTGGGAAGGACACTTAAAAAAGGAAATCCCCGGTAATAGCATTTTTGAGCAAATGAATTCGAACAAACGACCATATTTGAATGAATATAATGTTATCCCGAATATATTGCGAGGTTTTTTGTTTGTGCAGTGTATTGAAAGTTATAATTTTATCAAGACAAGTTTTCTGCGTACCTCAAAAGATTCAAAGACAGCATTTTTTTTGGTATCTTTTTGTCATAATATAATTATTAGTTATTAAGTTCTGCTTAGCTTTTCAGTTTAAAGTAGCAAAAATGAAATATTTACCTCATAAAGTACTAAACATGCTTAGATCCATGTTTACAAATTTTAGGTGTGGTTACATGAAGAATTATTATTCTGTTCTTATTGCCCAGCAAAAAAAAAGAAAAAAAATTTCCTGTACCCAGTTGCAACATAAGTGCAATCGTTGCCAGTTTTCCAAAAAGAGATAAATATTGTGAATGAGAAACAACAATCAGTTTTAGATTCAATGTTATTCTTCAAAAGAATACAGAGCAATATATATTTGTATTTTTGAGGTACGATGATTTTTTTTTAGGAAAATATACATCGAACCCTCGCTATAGGTGTGGCGACTTTCAGCTTCAACGAAAACATGGACTATAAAGAACTTTTTGTCACCGAAGGAAGTTTGATCAATGCAACGAACACGGGGGACATAGAGAACTTGGCATCGAGCTAGTTTTGTGGTCCAGCCTTTTGCAGCCTTTATAGCAAGATCGAAGTGGATTATCTATTCTTCTCAAGTCGACGAAACAGCATTAATTCCCCATATTCGATTTTAAACTTTATTATGGTCGCATTTCAATCATTTTCTTTTAATTTAATTTAAATACTTTTTTAATGGTCGAAAACAAAATTTGTTATAAATCTTGTTCATTGTCGTCACTACATGTGACTTAGCATTCTCGTTTTAGATTTCAAATTTTACCCCATTCACGTGGAAAAAAATCAAGGAACTTGATTTCATAATATCATTCTTACTCACAACTCTTCCTTGAGTTTCTTAATTCACTTCTAACCCATTAGTTATAATCAAATTCTGTATTAGAATTGTTTATTATTTATTTTGTATTTTCATAATTGAATTATTGCGTGTTTCCTATGTTACTAAACGGTGTAAAGTCAAGTCGAAAAGTGCAATCAAACTAACGTTGGATATACATAATAATGTCCGTTAAATGCGACAAATTACCGAACTTATTTCTCAATTAACCGAACGCCTTCCACCTCTAGACGAGTCCTTTTTTTCTTGCCAAAGATTAGGTTGACTGCACTTTTGATTATTTCACTGATGAAATGTCCCGTTAGAAGGGCAAAATACTCATATGGCCCATATGAATTCAAGGTCCATGTGGGACAAATAGATAATTGCACATCACTTCACAATTAATAACTCCACTGATTGAAAAACCTTCCTCTCTTCCCACTCCCAAAGAAACTATCTCCAGTGGAGGCTGGGGCGTCGTTGTTGGCAAGAAGCCAATTATCGCCCCCTCCAGCAAACAAGAGACGGTCTTGCCGGGAAAAAGGTCTTTCCGAGAAGTGATAAGTCAGGTTGACAAGCTCATTCTTGCCGGGTCACCAGGAAGTGTCCATAAAGCCCCTCCTAAAACAGACCCCTGTTGCAAGAATTACAGACAACCGATGGACACACAGCATGGATCCCAAAGATCACATGCGAAACCTTGGCTGGCAGAATACAAGATGGAGAGATGAACTAGACAAATTCAGAAAATACTGGATCTGCGACACCAACAATGGAGAAGTGTGGCAAATCCTGGTGAAGGTCTATGTCCAACGACGGACGATAAAAGACTGATGATGATGATGATGATGATGAAACAGACCCAAATAAACGGCCTTGACGTAGAGAACCCAAAGAACTTCCCTGGTACCCCCTTCCTTGACCACTTTCATCCGGTTCACGAGCGAATAGCCACTAGAAGGTGTGGGACATGTTGACGACCGCCAAAGAGACGGTCCCGGTTGTAGAGTTAGTCAAGTGGGAACACGAGATCTTAAAAAACATGAATCGCCGGTCTGCTGGGAGGGTTACAGCTCACCCCTCCTTTTCTAGGGCTCTAAAATAAATGTTTCGCTCTGGCGTCGGTGGTATCGTAGCTAGCGGTCGGGTTACGACCGAACTAGACACCGGCAGCCTAGGAAAGACCCTCCGCGTTCTCCACCCGGACTATGTATGACACTGGAACGTGGGTAAAATATATCTCAATCTGGGAAGTCTGAATGCAAGGAACATGAGAAATTGGAGCCAAGCAGTCCAAGTGCTTCAAGATCTTTTGCTCCTCAGTTTAGATGTGGTTACGATCCAAGAGACGCATACGTATGTGCAGCCGATGAGCATTTTCTGGCTAACGACAATGACATCTATTCAGCATACAGTGATCGCATTACCAGAGGTGTCTCCTTGATGCTAGACACCAGGGTCAACGTTGTTTATGTTGTAGGTTGATAGTGCCCAATGTTGCCATGAGCAGTGTTGTTTAGGGTCGTCGTGGTATATCCACCCAACAGTGCATTTCTTCTTTAGGCAGTCGGGGCCCTTCTTGACGGACCTGAAGCGGCTAGTCTTGAAGGGTGATTGGAATGACATACTGAACCCCAACATAGATGAGCAAGCCAAGGGCGCTGTCTGATCGATCTGGTTGCCACCTGAGATATGGACTCATAGAGTGTCGTCTATACAGGACAAAAGTTACCTGGATAGATTGTTAGCGGGAGTTACTATGACTATCTGGATGCTGTATTGTTTGTAGACCCCTCTTTTTCTGATTAATGGGATTATTCTGTTCAAATAAAATACAAGCAATCAGTTTTTATCAACTGATTTGCCTTCTTCAAGTTCCAACAGCAAGAGCAAAACATCAACGCCATATTTTCGTATTTTCCACTATGTGCCCTCTAGCCGTTCCATAATATCAAAGGCCAAAGTTCCTGATAACTCGATGTTATCAATCTTTATTATATTTATCTTGTTACATCAGTGAGAAAATCATGGCTGCCTTCATATCTTTACATTTAAAGAAGAATAACGAATTTGGAATTGGTCGATACTCAAGGCAACAAAGTCCAACATCTTCCTTCATCGGAGACTTCTGGATTTGGGAAGCAATGACAAAATGCAACGATTTTTCCTTATCCGTGAAGTTCCATGAGTTGATCCAGGTTTTTTTATGGTCACTCATTAAAACGAAAAATTGTCCCCCCCCCCACTCAGCCCGAAAAACTATTACCGGATCCATATAAATCGATTCTTTCTGTTTTTATAACAACGTCCTTAATTTAGACTCAAAGGGGGCATTTATATTGGATGATATCGAAAGTGATTTAACATTAAATCCAAGAGACATTTCTCTAAAGAGAACTCTTGCATCTTTATGGGATAACATTCTTCCGGGGAACTCTTCTAGTTTTCCTAGTTTTTTCTCCAATCAAGTTAAAATAATCCAACACTGAATATCATAATGCAGTTTACTTATAGCGCAAAGGATAAGGGCAAATGGATTAGCTTCGAAGGAGAGAATTATGCATACCAACCCCTAACAAAAACTGAAGAGTGTGGCTCTCTATCTTCATCCGGAACTTCTCCTTTACCCCGGATGCTAAACATCAGTACGGCTTTACCCATGTAAGGGGTAAAGGCTTTTCCAACAGATGACCAAAATCCATCGATGTCTATCCTGGACGACTCACGCTCAACCTTTGGTAATGGTTGGCTGGCGGGTCACCCCATTTTTGTTTTTCTTTTTAAAAAATATACAATTGGATATAATATTTTTGTTTTGGTTTCCTTAACAAATAAATGCGTTGAAGAGACAAGGACTGAGTGAGTTCAACGTAATGTCGGCAGTAAATAAAACATTCCTTAAAAGATTCGTTTAGTTTAGATTTTGATTGAATATGGTTTTCTTTAAATATGACATAATGATAAAATGACGTTTGGTCCGTCATTGCGTAATAATACGATGACGTTTTGAATCATAGAAAGTATGGGTGGCCATATTAGAAAATATTATTATGGATTATATTTCAACGATGTATTTATTCGTTTATTATTTCATTTATTGAATAAAAATGCCTCTATGGATATCTCAATGTCTAAAATACATTAAGTAAAATAGTTCTATTCAGTCAACAAAAGTTCAAATAATAGCTGCAGTTTCGTACGATGGACGGAAAGTGCGAGTCTACTTTAGCATTAAAATTTCATTGCGCATAGAACCCCCTCTTAAAACATTGAAAATAAATTTTTCTCAAATCTGAATAATTTCTGTAAGAAGCGAAGATACTCTTGATTAAAAGCACATAAAATTACTTGAGAAAAAAATGGTTCCAATTTTTTCAGCAAGTCGAATACATATGCTTTATGTATGGGTATATACATATACGCGTCTATAGTCTCCCCTCCCTTGAAAACACTAGACCCGGGCCAAATGGCCCAACTATCCCCAGACGGTGTTCCCCGTATGAATACAAAATAATTTTTGAATACATTGTTAGTACTGGTACTTCAACGCATTGTAATAACTAATATGTACAAAACTTTCAAAATCTTTTAGAAACCATAATTGACAATATACTTTTGGCAATAATGTAAATGAATTATTTGTTCAACTTATGGAATAAATTCATAACTTAACAGTTCAATAAAGTATTAATTAAATAAATAAATAATTAGTTCAATACTGTTATCATTAATTTTCTTTTAAATGACCAAATCTATCCTTGAATACCGATGGTGTATCTCCACCAATTTAGTACCTGGTTCACTGTTCCGTGTGATGAAAAAGGTTGGGAATCACTGCTCAGTGTGGGAATTGAAATTTTCTTATTTTTTTATGTTGTGTCAGATTTATTACATTTTTTTTACTTCAATCGTAGCTTTCGTACATAAATTAGTATATCCGTTCCGATCAACAATGATGGCATATACCAAATATATGGATACACAGAGCATTCTATCATCAGCACCATCAGCCTGCTAGCGTCGTCGTTGGACGTAGACTTCTCCCAAGATTCGCCAGACCTCTCTATCATGGGCATCGCAGAGCCAGCACATCCTGAATTTATCTAGCTCATCACACCATCTTACTCTCTGTCGACCACAGTTTCGTATTTGATCTCTGGGTATCCACACTGTGAGTCATGATGTCCAGCAGTTGTCTGACATTCTTACAACATGTCCAGCCCATTGCCATTTGAGTTTTTTAACAGTTTTTATGACGTCCCGGACCCCTGTCTTTTCTCTGATTAACTGTGCTGTCTTATGATTTCTCCATGTGAGGCCAAGCATGATTCTCTCATGTGCACGTTGCACGGCGCTCAGTTGAGAGGGTCAGCCTATTTGTTAGATTCCACGCTTCAGTTCCATACGAAACTATCGGTAAGATACATCGGTTGTATACCTTTCTTTTTTTAACTAGAGGGATTTTCTTGTTCTCGAAAGGCGAGCTTGCTCTCCTGAAAGTTTGCCAATCTAGTGTGATTCTTCGCTTTATTTCATATCATTTAATGACTTCATGGAGACTCACTTTCCGAGATAGATGTAGTGGTTTACTTTCTCCAGCTCTGCATTTTCGATTTCGATCATTGTGTCTTTGTCCACAACATGTTTGTTGTACATGACGTAGACGATAGAAAAACATGCAAGGGACGCAACTCTTCTATATTATATTATTTGATAGAGTTCCTTCTCGAGCGCGCCCACACATCTACACATCAATAATCTTGAAAATATTGTGATGCAAAAGTTCAAATCTTCTTTTACCTTTAGAGTATTTTGAAAATTGATTCGTTGCAAGAATAGGTTATTTCCATTTCTGCATGCATATCTATTCAGTAATACTTGTGAATCTTATTTCATCTAAATTTATTTGTGGTGAATTTTCAGACTTTTAATCAGAATTTCTTCCTCTCTTTCTTTCTTTTTTTTCTTATTTTTCATTCAATTTTCTATACTTTTTCTGGTAATTGTGAAGTTTAACGTCTTAGGGAGATAATTTTTTTCATTTTCAGGAAGACTACCTTTTTTTCAAGGGAGAAAAAGCTTCGAGATGATTAAAGGGAGGTAACTCGGGGGGGGAATAATATAGAGATTTTATAAATCTGAAATATTTATCGAACGAATGAAGATGAAAAGAAAGAAAAGCCCACATCCACGAGTTTTCCTCAAGTTCTAACTTCATGCCCTTTTTTTTTCTTCATTTGGGTGAGTGACGGCTTTTTGTTCGACGTGTAAATTCTTTTTCATCATTTTTCCAACCTCTTTTTTTACAATCGTCGGAATAAGATATCTTGAATTATTAAATTTTTTTTTCATTTTTCTTGTCATTTGTTCGATGTGCAATTTTTATTTGGAATATTTGTGACGTTTTTCCGTTGTTCGTTCAATGCATGATCCTCTTTCTTTTATAACTGTCGGAATAAAGTGTAATTCATCCCTTAATTTGTCATCCCTCTATAATTTCATTTGAAGAGTTACTTCCTTTGGGGAAAGAAAAGCTGTCTCCGAAACACGTTTAACTTGACAATTACCCGGTTCAATTCTTTAAAACATATCGTTTCATTAACAAGCTTGACAAAGTAAATGACTTTATTTTCAAGGGAGGTAACTTCAATTTTAAGAAAGGTAACTTGGTTTTCAAGAGATGTGATTGAATTTCTAAGGGAGGTAACTTTGTTCCAGAAAAAAATTGCCGTCTTCTATGACGCAATATTGCGTACGTACGTGCGGACGCATGTGTATGTGTGTGTACGCGTTTGCATGTGCGTGCATTAGCGTGTATGTGTTAGCGTGTGTGTTGCAAATCATTTTGTATTAAAAATTGAATTATCATGAATATATGTTAAACATAACTTTGTCTGGCATAGGCCCAAATGGGGAGGAACTGGAGAAGGAAGATTGTGTGGTTGCCCCGCACTTACGAATGGGGGGGGGGCCTGTACACCTTGAAAAACCAGTACTATAAATCCAACATTTTATTGAGGCTTAAACTAAAAAATCGGAAGGTAAAAAAAGACAAACAAAAAGAACCAAAAGTTCAATCAGGTGTCCACTATAAAGTTAAGACTCCGTTATTGGCAGATCACGAGACCCTAAGTAGAAGATAATTTCAGGTAAGGGGGATCTTATCAAAGACACCATCTTGACATGTTTCAAGTAAATTTTACTTAAAACCGCTCAAAAACAGTATGGGGACAAACCTTACTACCGACCGACCTACCAACAGACAGACAGCCTCTTATAAAGAGGCCACGACGCCTCTAAAAAGAACCGTAAACAAAATGTACATGTTTACACTATAGTTATATTTTGACTTCATCATCATTCCTCGTGTAAACACCTGTGCCTTTAGAGTGTTTCTACATTTGCTGATAATGTTATATCAAAAATATGAATTCATTTTTATCCGTCATTTCCTCTTGAACGTGCATGGTAGAAAAACGTAATATTGTATCAATCTTTGAATTGCTTTAAAAAAAATTTTCTTCATTGGCAAATAAAAATAAATTGTTTCTGGATGGAAAAATTAGGTAGTATTGTTTTATGGCTTCCATATATCTAATATTGTACTTTGCAAAAATTAGATGTTGACATTGTTTTGTTATGCTTATCATGTTCATTCACAAATACATCCCCACAAGAGCTTAAAATCCATTAACTGTGGATGGCAGGAATTTCAGTCATTGTAGTTCTATGGCCCATCAGTAAAAAAAAAAATCCTTGCTAAAAAGAATGCTGTATCTACATGATGTTTGTTCCAAGTTCTCCAAACAGGTGAAGTGAGAAGCAGAATGTAAAAGGACTGAAACCTTGCTGGGTCAAGCTAAGAACTTGATGAAAGAAATGTAATGGATGACATTTGTTCCTTTCTCTTCAGAAAGGCAAGGAAAATGTATGTACAATACATAAGTTCAAGTAAATATATATGTGTCATGGTATCTTATGTTATGCAGTGCATATATTTTATTTTATCCCATGATGATTGATTTACACCCAGGTCATGTTGTGTCCAAAAATTTAACACAAATGCAAGTTGATGCATTACTTTATTGTTTAGGAAAACATAATCCTTCCAAGAAAAACTGCATTGAAACAAAATATATCAAGGCTAAGATAAACTTTTATTTCACTCACTGCCATACATTAGGCCCGAGTTAAACGGAGATAGATGAAAGTAACTGAAAATTCAAGATGAAGGAAATTAGTTGTCAAAAATCAATAATAATTGTTTACAACAATTCATCTTACAAAAGTGAATACTAAAAAATAATAACTTTTTTAAAGTAAAATCTCTAGAACTATAAAGCAAGTTTCTGGAATGAATGGCCTCCATTTTGTCTCTATAAACAACGGAATCCCTCCTCCAGGGCTCATGCCTGGGCAAAGAGTACAGAGATCCTGGGATGCCCTAGTTTGGAATCAAAATCTCCTAGACTGGTTGTCTTCCCAGAGTTAAAGAGTCCAATTTGCCCTGCTATTTTAACCATACCACAGACGATAAGAGATGGATCTATGCCTTTCCCAAGGAAATTTGTGCAAAATGAACATAGACAGCCTTGACTGGGGTTTGTAGTGACAAACTGAAAGCTAGATAAAGAGAGGCCCAATCAATATGAATTAAAAAACTATTATACCACATTTGTTACCACTTTACTCAGTTGGAATATAGATATACACTAAGATTAGTTTACTGTAACATACATCCACCAGCACAGTGCACTTACTGAAGACCAAACTCTCTAGAGTAGTCATTATCTACAAGACTATCCATGTCAAGACACTAAAACTGTAAGTCTTCGAGCACCAAAATTGTACATTTTGGGTTATTTCCCCTTAACCAAGTAGAAGCACTTCACTTCCATCAAAAACTACGTACTTTAAATAATAAAAATAGTTTAATTCAGTAATTGATTTTTTATTTGTTGTTTTTTTTTTTCAGTTTTCATCACCCTATATAAAGTTTAGAGTTTAATTTTTTTTTTTTAATTTTGCTTTAACATATATTTACCTCCGCAAAGAGCCACAGAATGGATGGATGGGTAATGCTTACATCAAGAAATATGTTGGGGCACCGTGAATATTTTGTGGGCTTGTATGGACCTCTGGCTAATCTTGATATACTAGAAAGTATTTTTGTTGGGAAGTTGAATACTGCAAAGATGACATTGTATTTAATATTGTGTCACTTGAAA
>OY735243.1:5408144-5468144 GCA_963457665.1 Thysanoteuthis rhombus | reverse complement strand
AATTTATATGTTTTCTTTGAAATTATTTTAGATAAATTAAAATTATATTACAAATACCTCGAATCTCTCATTCACTTTAATGACATTATATATATTGCATGAATTGTTTGAGGCAGTCTGTTAATGTTGATAATAATAGCCTTTATTCCTCTTCTAGGTATCAATTTGTGGTTTCCATGATTGATTTTTCTCTGGTTTGTTATTTTCATTATTGCTAAGAGTTTGTCCTCAGCATCCATGACTTTGTGGGTGGTTTCTCAGCCCCAAGTTGAATGCACACAGCTCACCATAGGTCAGACAGGCAGTACCATCCCCGGATATATATAGTGACACAGCAAATACTGAAAATATGTACAGGAAGTTAACGGATGCCAAAATTTCCGCTGTACACTTACTTTTGGATTACAATTACGTTGTAAATATAAGCCACCCCGCTTCAAACTCAATGCATCAAATTATTTCTCCTCAGAACTGACACAATCCCAGAAGTACTTACATTATTATGGATTGAAGGCAAATGAAATTTATTTGCCAAAATATTTTATTTCAATCTTGATATTAAAAAGAATTCTACTTACTCTAACCTTGAACCAATTTCTCCTGGGCAATGCTGGTTATCCCAGCTAGTAGTGAATGAATATAGATTCAATATTTTGATCATTTTATACTTATTTATATTTCTGCCATCATGAGGTTATCAAAAATTTGTTTTAGCAAAGTTTCAATATTGAAAATCAGAAAAAAATAATACTATCAATGGTGAGGAATTATTGCAAACATTGCTTAAAAAATAGTGTTTTCACATGGACGAAATTTTAAAATAAATTCAGTCAATTAATTCGGTGTATATAACACATACTAATGAACTTATATAGTGGATGGCTTATCAACCATTGTGATAAATAAAAACTGTTTGCCTACATTGGTGATTTATTTTTCCCTCCATTCACATCAGACCATGAATTTTATTTCTTGATAAATTGAGTGATTTTTACAATTAAAGAAAATTAACAATCTTTAATTATGCATGTGATATATTTTAAGAGCACTTCAACTTTATTTTCCCTTTTATATGTATATATGTGTGTAGAAGTTGATCTCATGTAAAAGTCACCCCTATTCATTTTTGCCAAAAAATTTGGATTTTCCCAATGTGTCTCATGTGAAAGTCAATCCTCGATCTTCATAGATCAATATTTGCAAATCAAGGTATCATCCTGAACATTTTGGATTGCAGTGTGAATTTCAGCCCCTGGAAAGTAGTATCTATGTAACAGTCAACCCCATGAATTTGATAGGAGTGTCCATCTCCTGGTAGATTCCTTGGCTACATATGGGTGTCTGCCACTCCTTTGCAGGGTATATATATATATATATATATATATATATATATATATATATATATATATATATATATATATATATATATATATGTATATATATATATATATATATATATATATATATATATAGATAGATAGATATATATATGTATATATATATATATATATATATATATATATGTATATATATGTATATATTTGTATACATTCATAAATATATATATATGTATATATATATATATATATATATATATATAGATACATATATATATATATATGTATATATATACGTATATATATGTATATATTCATAAATATATATGTATGTATATATATATATATATATATATATATATATATTGCAAGAGAAATCAGGATGTATGTACAAGTATGTGTTTGTGTGCACATGTGTGTACAACATTGAAGTGACACTGATACGATACTTGGATGTAAATTGATTTTTTTTTTCTCATAACTACAGTTTCACTATTACAGTATTTTTCGTTAAAAAAGTTCTCACGAATGCTCATTTTGTTTTGTCTTTCAAACCATATTATTGTGGGCAATTGAAATATATTTCTATGATTAAGCAAGAAACTTCTTTTAAAGCAAGAGAGAAAGATTCCATCATCCTAATATAACACACTGATCCAAGTTTTCATGCAGTTACTCAGTGTATGTAAGAATCCTCGTTTGTACTTTAAATATTGATTTTTCTTTTTAAATTCAAATTGATACGTATGTATGGCACTTCTATTTGTATATTCATTTTTGAACTGTAATTCCTCAAACTTGGCACATTGCCAATAGATAGATGTTCCTCCAAAGGTTCCATGAGTATCTAGATAGATATCCATCCACTGGTCCCCTCCGACAGTTTTGGTGCACCCTGAATCCGCAATCCCATGTCCAATAGTTTTACCTAGAAGTGTCAACCACACATCTTCATCGTTTTCTGACGGTAAGACTTCATCAATGACCCCCTTTTTCACACCTGGTCAGAAGGTCCTGTGCTGGGGCATGGATCTGCCATAACATGTATAGTGATAGTAATAATAGTAGAAAAACCATGCACAAAAGAAACATTGAATTAACAAAATATCAAAAACAGGTCAGGTTAGTCACTCATTAGTAACTGTAACGTGTTGAGGTGATCAATTGAAATTTTGAGAGCACGGGTGATCAATGAATAAGCTAATTCAAGCTTTATTGTATGATTACACACTAAGAATCATATTGACTTACGTGGCATTGACTGTAAAATCAACATCTACGGTAAAAATGAAATGTATTTGATAAAAACATATCAGTGACTTAACAACAATGTCACACATACACATATATATATAGAAATATAGATATATATATATATGTATGTATGTATTTAAGAAATAGATGTATATGGTCGGACAGAATAAATCATAAATTGCATTATACTATATAAAAACTTACTTGAAATGAATTCTTTATCCTATTTACACTGTCTAAATTGAGTCATGTATTAACCGTATAATGATAGATTATTTCAAGTAATTTTCTATATAGTATAATGCAATTTATAATAAATTCACACACACACACACACACACACACACACACATACATACACACACACACACACACATATATATATATATATATATATTGAAATCGTCTCCACACCTCTGCTGTTGCAGCCATATTGAGAATGAACTTTTGAACTATGATATAGTGACATCATTGCAGTTGTATTGCCAGCAAAGGATACCAAGTTCATAAATGTTTATATAAACAGTTTGTTCTATGTTATTGTTAACACATTGTCCTGCTGACAGATAGTTATGACCTCAACCTTTCATAGCATAAGAGTCTATTCTATCTTCTCCTTCTTCTTCAGGCTAAAAGGCTCCAAGGTTATATCTCTTTCTTATTACAGAAAATAGATAGCCCATGTATCAAAACTACCTAATTTGTTGCCAATGAAAGAAAAGGATTCTCTAGAAATTCATGACTAAAGTCAGACAATGTCAGGTTTATCTACCAAATGAGAAATAAAAAGGAATCCATGTTTTTGATATACCAATGTAATCAACGTATGCAAAAACACTCTAAAAGGCAAAGAGTGTCTAAAATATGATGATGGTGGTGGTGGTGGTGGTGGTGGTGATAACTTGTCAATAATTATTTCTAGTTATTCTTAGATGTGTCCACATATCACTATTAGACATTTTCTGATTAGTCTGTTAGTCCCAGTTACATTTAATAAGAGGAATAAGAAGAAAGGAAAAGGTATGATGTCATAAAAACAGTATTAAAAGAAATCTATTCCAATCAATTTTTTTTACAAGCTACAAATGATATCATAATATAATGACTGAGGTCCATCTTTTTTTTTTTCAAACAGCCAAAAACTGCAAAAAAACACCAAAATAGCCATCTACAATTTTTAATTGAAATAATACCAACAGAATATTCCTATATTGCAATATTTCACAAGTATGAGAATCAATTGATCTAAAGACTACTTACTCTTCTTCTTTTTCCTCCCCACCCTCTTCTACCACTACTTACATGGATGGTGGACACAACATTGAACTTATGGTTCTTTTCATTTCTTGGTCTTACTTCACACACATTTAGTTGGGCATCATAATTCCTTCGGTAAAAGGGGTTTTTCTCCTTTAAGGGAAATGTTGGTAAAAATTCAATTGTTTACAATTTGGGGTCTACAAGTCAGTATTTTGACCATTACCAAGTCTTCCACATCATATCTAATGAAATAACTCCAAGCTACAATAAGTAAATTACTCTGAGAAAGATGATATGTATGTCCCACTTTTAGTTTGCTTAATCATTAATGCAGTTTTTATGATGGTTACTTAATACCTGAATCTAATATTACATGGTATTTCAAGCGATTGCTTTTACTACTAATAATAATGATTACATTACCTTTTTACTATTGTAACTTTTATTGCTGCTTGTGTTAATTTTTCTTTTTCTAATAAAAACACCAAGTTTACTTTCAATTATGTTTCAATTGTGATATCTTATAAAACAATGCAAAAGTACAATTTTACATTTTACCACTGTCTCTTTCTTCTCAAGTTTAAAAGAATATTTCTTTGGAATAGAATTTTATCATAAGTTAATCGCCCAGTGATTCCCAAAGTGTATGCTGTGGTGCCAAATATCATGTGTAAAGGTCACACCAAAGGAGATAGATATCTGAAAATTTAAACATTTACTAATTATGCCCACAAAATGTTACCCTCTTAATTGTTTTTAAGGTTGGGGACAATTAGCAATGTAAGTTTAAGATTAATTGGTCCCTTAATAAGTGTCCAGTATCTTACATGGCTCTTTTTCTTTTTGAAAAATCAGACTTTTATTGATCACTATCAGACAAAAAGCAAGAGAAGTAACTCATTCATTTATCACCCTTTTTTCCAATTTTTTTTTTTTTTTTTGCTTGATCAGCCCCAACACAGTATATGATGGCTTCTGTTGAGTGACTGACTAAGCCAGCATTTTATGTATTTTTAAAAGTGTAATAAAAACTTGTACAGAAAATTTGATTGGCATCACACAATGTCTGATTGTTGTTTGGCCTACATTTCCTCAATGATATTTAACCCTTTAACCGATCAAAAGACATTTCTGTCACTAATGGCTCACTGATAGGGCAACATTATTGTCATTTCCGGTCATTGTTATTTAAATGGAGAGTTAACTCCAGCAAAAATTGAGTGTTTACTCTGCACTATATAGTGTCTTTATACACTGCCTGCCAGGAACAATACCTGTATTTGTGTTAGTGACGGGTGATAGCCTATAGATGGAAAAATAATGGAATAATAAACTAGTCTAAGGTAGAAATTATGGGCAGACATCAAGGTGTAGAAGGGAATGAGTTCGGCTGTCTCGAGTATGATAAAGAGAGTTGAAAAACTGTGAGGTGAATAGCAGGCTTTTCCATTCAAAATGTTATTATAATTATTAAAAGAGGAGATTAATACATAGATTGTTTGTTTGTTTTTTATTAATAAAGGGTAGCTCGATTTGAAAAAAATTGGAATCGTAAATCTAAGGGAAGTAACTCTTGCAGAAAAATATTGAAGTTATTTCCCTTGGTATCTCATGGGCAAAAAACAAACATGAAAATTGATTGCTACCTAATCTCAAAAGCTACTTCGATATATACATATACAAGTAAAGTGCTTTTGGGATTTGGTAGCAATCTATATATCTATATATCTATATCTATATCTATATCTATCTATCTATCTATCTATCTATCTATCTATCTATATATATATATATATATATATATATATATATATATATATATATATATATATATATGTATATATATGTATATATATATATATATATATATATATATATATATATATATATATATATATATATAGTAACATCATCCAAAGACAGCTGTTTCATTGTATTATGACTCTTCAGCGTGGCTATACTCTCAATGTCCACCTAGTACCACTCAACAACCTGAGTCCAGTGTTCTACGCCTGCCCTACGCAGAACTAGGTGGTTGATGGGACGGAATTTAGTGATATTTTCTTTCACATGTAATTCACTCTCTACCAGATCAATCCAATAATTAGAAGTGCATTGCTTTTGAATACTGGTTCCCTACCAAAGAGTGATCAACCCTAGAATGGGGGAGCATTAATTAATAATAATATAATATAATAATAACAGTGAAAAAAACAAACAAGAAAAAAAATGTACGTATATAATTTTTTCTATCTTGTTTGCAGATGAGCTTTGGTTTTTTGCTGGTTTACGAACAAACAAAAAATTTAATAAAGAAGTTGAATCAACAGAACTATCTGTCACGTTATTGCTGCTAAAATATATATATACATATATATATATATATATATATATATATATATATGTATATATATATATGTATATATATATATATATATATATATATGTATATATATATGTGTATATATATATATATATATATATATATATATATATATATATATATATATATATATATATACACACACACATAAATATATATATATATATACCATACAGTATATATAATGTGAGTAGCAATCCTCACTGACTGGTCTTATAAATACAGCGCAAGTTGACATAATCTAACTCGGTGTTTCCCAAACTTTTTCAGACTCCCCACCTATTACAGCATATATTACATCACCCACCCCCACCCTGAATGTATAAGATTTGGCAAAAATTATTCATTGAAAATTGAATTTTAATAAAAAAAAATTTAATTGAAGCATTCATTTTATAACCAAAATTAAAATCTACAAAAGTATATAAAAGTACTTGATTAATTGATATGAAAATGATTAAGGATGGACCTTGAATGATTTGTATTCTCTGCCTTTTACCCCCCACCACCACCCCTTGTCTTCCCGCACTCCCCTAAGGCCATCCATTGTCCTCAAGGGAGTGGTAACACCCACTTTGGGAATCACTTGTTTAACAAATAACTATAATTCATTGAAACATACTGCTGTAGAAAAAATAAAAATATATTCACCAACCTAAGAATTTATTCTAATACAGTGGTACCTATCATAGAGAAGGACTCTTATAATGAAATTTCGTTCAGCGAAAGGTCCCAGTGGCCAAAAAAATTTTCAGTGCATTATTTTCCAATTGTGGGAGAAAAAAAAAACTCTAAATATCATAAAATTATCTAGAATTATCTAAATTTCATTAGTAATTATTTAGATTTATTTGTGGTATCTAGGTGCTTATTTTCAGACTGACAGACTAATGGACATTTGGTGAATTATGATAAGATTATTTATTTGATTATTACATTATTTCCATGTTTGTTTTTATTGATATATTATTCAGGAAGTAATCAGTAATTTTCTATAATTGTCTTTTCTATTTCCATTATCTAGGCCAAGTGATACATTAACCATTACATTAAGTAATGATGAGAGATCATTTTAACTAAGATTCTACGTATGATATAATGGTAGCAACGCTTATAATGTTGGATTCAGGTGACATCTTTTCCTTTCTTTGTTAAGCCTTGATTTTCATACTTTGTCCCTGTTGAGTATCAGAAGCTATATTGGGTCAAACTTGTCATATGTTTGACATACACTCAATCAATATGTTGATGTGGGCTACCTGCTGGATTTTTCTCCAATGGTGTTTCCTGTCTATAATATGGATTTCTTCTCAGAGAGGATATTGGTTACCTTTCTCTCTCCAGATATGGTCAGCTGTACAAGATCTTTCAATTTCATCTTATGGATTTTTTATGCTCATCCAGGCAAACTTTGAGAGGACTGCCAGTTACTCCAGTATAGATCTTTGTCTCATTTACAACATGAATATAGTCATTGGTCAGAGTATTGGTCTCAAATGGTTGACTCACTTTAGTGAGCAAATTTTACAAAGTGTGAGAGCTACTAAAAAGGAAAAGATATCACTCAAATCCAACATTATAGCATTGCGATAATGGGAAAAATTTCTGTTAATCACCATCGTACTTGGTTAATGCATTTGAGGAAGGCTGTTGAATTGATCAGTTGAAATGGTGTGATAACAACACGACCTACAAGAAAGAGTTCAATCATCCCAAAAACTCTTGGAAGATGAATTTGTTGTTCACCTCAGTCAACAAAGTGGGAACAAGTATAGGAATTCACTCATGCCTATCTGTCTTTTTCTCTACACAATATCTCCAAAAATTCATAATGAATTTCAATAAAATTTTCAACAAGGGAGGGCCATGGACTAAAGGGAAATTGATTAAATTCTGGGACAGAATCAGATGGGGTTTTTTTTTCGATTGGGAGATATTTTTTCATCTATTAGGATAATAGTTACCTCCCCTGTATTTTAACTATATAACAAGTGATTTTCATACAGTTTTTAGTCAGTGAATGATGTTAGCTGTATGTACTTTCCAAGTGATTTATGGTTGTATATGTATTGGAAATGAAATCATTAAAACTCCTTTTTTATTCTGATCTGTTTTTATTACTGAATATAAAATAGTAAAAATGCTCTGATTTTTGCAATTAGGTTTATTTGATATTAATGTGTTTATTATCTCAGCATTTTATTGTCATTTTAGAAATTTTAAACTAATATTGGTGTATAGGTCTGGTTGGCCACTCAATAGAGACTGTAATGTAACCAGCGTCTTTTGGCAGCATGTTGGGGCTGATCAACTGAAACAATTGGAAAAAGAGGTGATCAATAAATAAGTTACTTCTCTCACCTTTTGTTAGGCTGTGATCATTAAAAAAGTTTTTCTAAAGCATGAACGTAGCTAGATACAAATTAAAGGACAGATTTGAGCAGCAATGGTAAGAATATAAAAAAATACGAGAAAAACATTTTTCTCAGACATAGTGAGGATAAAATGTTTAAATTTTCAGCCCTCTAGCTTTGGTGTGCCACACATACATACATATCCAGCCAGCTGGAAACTGAAGCAACTTATGTTGACAGGTTTTGCTTGTTCCTAATGTATCTGTAATTTCTAACACATGCAAAGCATGAAACATATGAAGCATGCAGGTGATCAAGAGAAATAACTTGAACAAAATATTGTGCATTAATTTC
Organism: Thysanoteuthis rhombus; assembly: GCA_963457665.1. Classification (NCBI taxonomy): domain Eukaryota; kingdom Metazoa; phylum Mollusca; class Cephalopoda; order Oegopsida; family Thysanoteuthidae; genus Thysanoteuthis; species Thysanoteuthis major. The sequence goes on along the minus strand of OY735243.1, from coordinate 5,459,202 downwards.
CCATAAAAGATTACATATTTTTCACTATTTTATTTGTCATCAAAATTCAAGCAATCACAACTGTAATGTTCTTTTAGTTTTGTCTTGATTGCCATAAATATCAAAGAATCTTTTCATTAAAGCTGATCTGTAGATTGCAAATAAAGATTCAATCAACTGCTTGTACGACACGTATCTATCCAAAACTGAGCAGCTAAATCAAATCAGTACAATTTTGGGAACAGGTCTGGTTAGCCCCTCACATCACATGACAAACTTCTTTTGACAGCATTCTCCATTGAGGGAGATCAGTTAAAAAAATTGGAAATACTGGTGATCAACGAACAAGTTACATCTCTCACCTTTTGTTGAGCAGTGATCACTAAAAAAAAGTCTGAATTTTCAAAGGCACAAAGGGACTGATTTAGCATAAACTTACACAGCAAAATGCCCCCCCACACACACACACACATACACACACATACACACACTTTCACACACATACACACACTAAAAACCTGGCTGGGGGGGGTAATTTTCAAAAAAAGAAAAATTTTCTTCTTGACATCATCATCATCATCATCATCATCATCATCATCATCATCATCATCATCATCATCATCAGTCTTTTAGCATCCGTCGTTGGACATAGACCTTCCCCAAGATTTGCCACACTTCTCTATCATGGGCGTCACGGAGCCAGTACTTCCTGAACTTGTCTAGCTCGTCTCTCCATCCAACATTTTGCCGGCCTCGGTTGCGCATATGGTCTCGGGGAATCCATGTTGTGAGTCGTGATGTCCATCGATCGTCTGCCATTCTTGCAACATGGCCAGCCCACCGCCATTTGAGATTTTTAATGGATTCTATGATGTCCCTGACTCTTGTCTTTTCTCGGATGTACTGTGCTATCTTGTGGTCTCTCCATGTGAGACCCAGCATTATTCTTTCATGTGCATGTTGCATGGCTCTTAATTTATGGGTCTGTCTCTTGGTTAGGCTCGATGTTTCAGCTCCATAAGTGACTATTGAGAGGATGCATTGGTTATACACCCTTCTCTTTAGGATCAATGGGATCTAGTTATTTTTGAAGGTTGAGCTAGCTCTGCCAAAGGCTTGCCATCCTAGTTTGATTCTTCGCTTGATTTCTTCTTCTTTTGAGGGTCTCATGGAGATTTGTTGTCCTAGGTAGATGTAGTGGTCTACTTCTTCCAGTTGTGTGTCCTCGATTTTGATCTTAGTGTTTTTATCCCCGATGTTACTGTTGCACATGATCTTTGTCTTGCTGAAGTTCATGTGTAGGCTGACTTTCTTGCTCTCTTCATTTAGTTCATCTATCATTAGTTGGAGGTCATGTAGGTTCTCTGCAAAAAGGGCTATGTTGTCTGCAAATCTAAGGTTGCTCAGATACTAACCGTCTTAATTCCAGTCTAGCCTTCTGAAGATCATCTTGAGGCAGGCTGTGAAGAGTTTAGGTGAGCTGGTATCACCTTGTCAATCACGGCCCTTTATCAGGCTACATTCCTTGACATAATGAGGAATAAATGTTCAAATTTTCAAACCTCGAGCTCCATTGGTGAAGACTGTTCTCACAATACATACGTACATAGTCGGCCAGCTGGACTGACTTGGATACTGAAGAAACCTAGGTTGGCAGTTTTGGCTGATGGTTTCTGAAAGGATAAATTTATTCACAGGGGTTTATATCAAATACTTCCTACAAAAGACTGAAAATCACAAATACAGAAACCTTCATCAAATCAATGAAAGATTTTGGACATTTACAAACTGTCAACCAGTTTAATGCTCATCTGGCTGGCTATGTATGTATATATATCACACACACAGGCTACACCAACAGAGCTAGAAGGCTGAAAAATAAAACATTTGCTCCTTATTATGTCGAGAGGAAACAATTTTTTTCTGTACATTGGAAATCCCCCAACATAGATTTTTTGTGTTGAGTTCAATTTGAAATGTAAATGTATGCTAAATTGGTTGCCTAGTTTGTGTCCAACAACATTCATGCTTGTTTCATGAAAAATTTTGACTTTTTTTAGTGAGTGATCACTGACCAACAAAAAGGAGAGAAGTAACTTATTCATGGATCACCACTTTTTCCAAATTTTCCAATTGATCACCCTCCAACACAGCATTTTACCAAAACAAGTTGGGCATGTGATGGTTTCTATTGGGTGACTAACCAGACCTGTTTACATTCATGCTCGTTAACTGACTCAAGATTAAGATTCGTCTTTTCGTAATCTGTAACATTTTAATTAAAAGATGGCATGGCAACAGTAATTAGTTTTCTTTTATGAATAACAACATCATTAATCTCAGGGTGAGCGGTGGAACAAATTGATTGAATGTAATCTGACTGAACTTATAATTCATCATTGCCATCAAAAAATGATAACTGTATTTAAATAATCTTGCAATTGCATTATACTTTAAAAAAATTAAAAAAATATTATGTTATTCCACATTTTTTTGTTCATATTAAACCAGAATGAACCTGGATTTTTTACGTATTTGCGAAAATAAGAATTATTTAGAGAGCTAAGTTTCTGATTAGCATTTGATAGTTATCCCCCATGACAAATGTTACAAACAAAAAATGGAGACGTACACATGGTATACTATATGCATAGACGTTAGCACAAACTGTTATTTTGTCTTGTAGGATGCCTTACAAATGTTTTTCTTTCAACTGTCTTTTTCAGAAAGGGCCATGATAAAGGATAATATTCAATTAATTTCAATTTGACAGCAAAGATTCATAATAGATAAATAAATATTTATGTCATCAGTAGCAGCAGCAGTAGCAGCCATTATAAGTCTACTGCTGGACAAAGGCCTTTCCCATCTCCTTCCATGACAACCGCTATTGCACTGATCTCCGTTATGTCTCACCGGCAAACATTTATATTTCCTCCCTCCATCTTGTGGGTGGTCATTTCATTCTGCATTTAATTCCCATGAGAACCAATCAGTAAGTCTTTTCCTCCAACTGTTGTAACCTCTTCTTGTTGAGTATCCAGCCCGTCTCCATTTCTGTTACTTAATCATTTGAATAATATCCTTCACTAACCAATGCATAATACCGGCAATAACCTATGGATGCAAAATATGGAAATCTTCGAAACAAACTGAAAAACAACTTGAATCACAGGAAGAGCAATGGAAAGATGCTTGGGATAAATCGATGAGGTAGAAAAAAAGACCAAAAAATTATATATATATGCTCATATGAATAAGTATATTGTCTTACACATCCTGGTAAAAAATGAGTCTATGAGAGGTTTTTGTACAAATGTATGAAATAACATATATATATATCCAATTCTATTTATATATTAAAATACATCTCCAATTTTATATATATATATATATATATATATATATATATATATATATATATACACACACACACACACACACATATATAAAAGCATTACAAGAATATATACCCAGTGAATGCTGTTTTCTAATTTGTTTGTATCGTTTGTATTTTTACAATTTAAGAGTATATATTGTGAATATATATATATATATATTAATTATAGATTTCATCATATTATACAGAAATTTTTTTGATATGATCTTCCGTTGCTTTGCTATCACTATTACTCAATTTAGACAACATAAATAGAATAAACAATGAAAGAAAATGGGACTGCTGCAAGAATCGAACCTGCCACCGATAGGATAGCCGCTTCAACGTAGCAATACACTTACCATTGTGGTGAACAGTCCGCTGGTAATGCAAAGGCCCAAATAACTGCTTTCAACCCAAATTCTTATCTTGTTTATTCTCACTCATTTCTTTCAATGCAATAGTTATGTATTAAGAAATGGACATATTTGGTCTGACAGAACATGTTATAAATTGTGTTGTATCATACAGAAACTTACCTGAAATAATCCCCCATCATTATACAATTAATATACCCCTCAATTTAGGCCACATAAGTAGAATAAACAATTAAAGAAAATGGGGCTGCTGTTGGAATCGAACCTGTCACCATTATGTCCATTTATTAAATATGTCCATTTATTAAATACATGACTGCCATGTTGAAAGAGAAGAGTAGACTGAAAATAAAGGGTTGAAAGCAGTTTTTTGGCCTTTGCATTTTCGGCGACTGTTTAGCTCAATGATAAGAGCAAAGGCATGTTGAAGCGGCTACCCTATTGGAGGCAGCAGCCCAATTTTCTTTAACTGTTCATTCTATTTACATTTTCTATATAATATAATGCAATTTATAATTCATTCTGTCAGACCAAATTTGTCTATTTCTTGAATACATATATATATATATATACATATGTATATGTGTGTGTGTGTGTGTGTGTACATTATCAGTCTGGATAAGATTTATCAAACAAGATAATATTAGTAATGACAATGTGAAAAGGAAATTGAATCATTTGTTAACAGTCTATTTCATTAACATGTTTCAACACATTCCAATGAAAGCATCAGAATAAGTACAAAATCAAATATGACAGATTCTCAATAGAAATTTACCGTACCAAGATGTTGACCTGCAAATGAAGGTCATTGTAGTGACTTTCATGTCAGTCCCTGCACATGGGCATCATAAATTTTGTCAACAGAGATAATGTTGATTAGATGAAATTTATGACACTCATAATGAGGGATTATCATGAATTCCTTCATTTTTGTGACTCAGTGGAGGAACAGCTTATTTGCAAATGAAAAAAATTATTTTTTTAAATAAATCAACATAATCTGTCATGGTTAATGAAATGTGCTTGAAAGAAAATTATGCATGTATTATATAAAATACATTTATGTATACATGTAATATGTATGATATTCTTTTAAGTTAACTCATGAAGTTTAAGAAAAGATGAAAGCACTTAAATAAATCTCAGTCCAAGTCCAAGATAGACAAGACTGGCTGCTGCAGGATCAAATTCCACTCCAACTTCTATTTTGATAGAAAAATGATTACTACTACATTTGTATTGTCTATAATAAAGACCAATTTATAAAAATGTAACTTTTTTGTAAAAATGTATTTATTTATTAGAATGAAATAAACTTGTATGATAAATTTTCATTTAAATCTAATGCTTGTCAACATAGCTCTATCAGTAAGACAGCCTCCTGGCAATCAGTTGGCAAATGTGAATTTCACATATTGGTTTACACTCCTAATTTTTGTGAGGATTGTTCTTGTTGTTTTCACAGTAAGTAAACAAAGTCAACTCCAGAATTTGTCCAGGAGTTTGATTATATCAACGGTAAATAAAAAATAACCCAACATGAATAACTCATTTATCGTGTTTGTTTTTTAAATCATCATTATCAGGAGAAATATCTTCATCAGCATCATCATCATCATCCATTCATTCATTCATTTATTTATTTATTTATTGATTCTTTTGTAGACACTACTCAACCTTTTTGGCCCCTTTTTGAAATCATTTGGTGATCACAGTACTGTTATTAACTGTGTTTTAATCTCCCTCCAGCCTCTGGTCAAACAGATAGTCCTGCTTATTTCTGGCTTTCTCATCTGCAAGAGTAATTAGTGGTCATTGTCCACAATGACTGGCCACTGGCCTTTTTCTGTCTACATTTGCTGACTATGACTCTCCATCACAACTGGGTGCTTCTTGTTTGTCAGCTTATACCCTTCAGCTTTAAACTGACCTCTTCCCAAGTTGGACATGCAGGATGGCTGAGCAAATAACAGCTTGGATAATGGACTCAGGCCGGGTTCAAACTCCAGCTGGGACTATTTCTGTTCACTTCGCACTAATGCCTTCAGGGAAGGCATGAATCCACCCCCCTAGTTACATTAAATTGTACATAAGGAAATGAGTGACGCCAATTCAGGCGCTTGTCAATTCTTAGTCTATTCCACATGTCACAGGCAGGTCATAGTAGTATTGTGATATGTGTAGCCTAAGCAGCAATAGCTGGAGCCGTTGCCACTGTAAAGGCATTTCTTATTCTTTCCAAGTTATTATTGATCTTGTACACTCAATAAGCTTGACCAAATAGTAACAAATAAAGAGGAAATATTGTCCAGCTTGAACAAAGCTCCTAGATTACACTATGCAATTCAAATTTTATTCCTACAAAGTGAAAGCTATTTTCCTACTGCTTGTGTGTAAAAAGTATAAGACATGGCTATTATTGTCTTCAAACCTTGCTTTCATGACAAGGACAGTGTTATTCATATGTAATTGTTTTTCTTACTTCATGTTCAACCAATGTCCAATCAAAAATCAGTAGATTTCTAATTATCACTGTCCTGGACACAAAAGCAAAGATATAATTGACATTTTCCATTATTTTTAGACTTAATCAATCTATGTTTATAAAATGCAATGTGTATAGAAGGCTATTCTCCCAACTCACTGCAATGCAAATCTCTATTATCCATGTCTATGAAATGCAATGTGTATAGAAGGCTTTTCTCCAAGCTCATTGCAATGCAAATATCTATTATCCACGTCTATAAAATACAATGTGTATAGAAGGCTATTCTCTGAGCTCTCTGCTATTCAAATCTCTATCATCAAAATCAATAAAATGCCATGTATATAGAAGGCTATTCTCCAGGCTCATTGCAATGCAAATCTCTATCATCCACGTATATAAAATGCAATGTTTATAGAAGGCTATTCTCCAAGCTCACTGCAATGCAAATCTCTATTATCCACGTCTATGAAATGCAATGTGTATAGAAGGCTATTCTCCAAGCTCACTGCAATGCAAATCTCTACTATCTACATATATAAAATGCAATGTGTATAGAAGGCTATTCTCCAATCTTACTGCAATACAAATCTCTATTATCCACGTCTATAAAATGCAATGTATATAGAAAGCTATTCTCCAAGCTCAATACAATGCAAATCTCTATTATTAACATTTATAAAATGCAATGAGTATATCCAAATATTTCATATATGCCATCATCTTTGACAGCAAAGAAAAATTAGTATTAATACAAGAATTGTATTATTCATCACAATCTTTGGAATGTCTCTTTGTATCATAAGTATTACTTGTACAATATGTTATAGGATTGCTCATTATATTTTTAAAGACATTTGTTCAATTCCCCAAACTTCTTCCATTGATGTAAAATGTACAATTCTGCATTAATGTCTTCTGATAAATTGAATATTTACTTACAGTTAAATGAATGCAGTAATGTTTTGAAAGTAATATACCAATGCAATCAACGTTGTTTATACAGTATCATTAATTAAAGACTATTACTAAATGCTGTTATCAAGATTCATTAAATGACTAATTAATCAGTCCGACTATTTCCCAAATTTTTTACAGCCTTTTTCATGCGTACTATCCATGTATAAAGACAGGTACTCTTTTACCAAAAATGAAAAATTTGTTGCAAATAGACTTTTCTTATTTGTTTGTAGCATTTCATAGGTTATCATCATCATCAGTCTTTCAACATCCGTTGTTGGACATAGACTTCCCCCAAGATTTGCCACACTTTTCTATCATGGGCATCGCGGAACCAGTACTTTCTGAATTTATCTAACTCATCCCTCCATCTAATATTCTGCCGGCCTCTGTTGCGCATGAGATCTCAAGGGATACATGTCGTGAGTCACAATGCCCATTGGTTGTCTGCCATTCTTGCAAAATGGCCAGCCCACCGCCATTTGAGTTTTTTAATGGATTCAATGATGTTTCTGACACTTGTCCTTTCCCGGATGTACTGTGCTATCTTGTGGTCTCTCCATGTGAGGCCTAGCATAGGTTATAAATGTTATCAACTCCATAATAATAATATATAATTTGTAAGACTAAGGCTTCCATATCATGTTCCTGTTAAGCACCAAAAATCACATTGAGTTTCTTACTTGTCACAACAGGAAAAAGAATACCACTCTTTAAGTATAAGTAGTACGCCTGAAGAAGGCCGTAGAATGGATTAGGAACAACAAAAATAACAAGCTTGGCTGCTGCAGAGTAAACACCATTCCTACTTCTATTCCAACTGAAGATAATTACAACAATTTTTGTATTGTATATAGAATGACTAAAAAAATTATGTAAGAAATATATGTAAGATAAATTTTGTAGATATGTGAGACCTGTCAATTTAGCTCAGTCATTATTACACCAGCCTACCAATCAGTTGGTGGTGATTTCAAACAAAACTAAATTTGGTGGGGATTGTTGTCCTTGTTCTTGCTTAGGTTGAAAAATAAAGTCAACATCAGATTTAGACTGGAGTTTGACAAGAAAAATGAGTTTAATTGTAGAGAACAAGCTTGGTTGCTTCATTAAAATCTAATAAATAAACAAAACAGAATTCATTTCTCCATACAATGTTATTCCAAAACAACGTGTCTCATTTCAACTCCTTTGTTAATACTTCCTGTAAATGAGATTTGCTAAATTTAACAGAACAAGTCAACCTGACTTTGGTTTCAGAAGCGGGAATGAATTCATCATCAGTTTTTGCATACATCACCTTTTTTTCATCGTTTCTCGTTTGGTCACTGTCATTTGTCTTTGTTACATATAGAAATACATTTAATAGTAAGAGTTTGACAAAAGAAAGGAAAAGCCTTTTCAGCTAATGGTTAATCTGCCACTGACCTTGAAAGCAAGGAAAAAAGATGGTTGGATTTGATCCCAAAATCAACAGATGTTTTGCAGAATGCCCTAGACCACTGAGCCATACACACACTACTGAAAATTGAAATTTATTCGAAATTAGAAATGATTAATCGCACAAATACCTCAAAATTGCAAGTGGATATCAACTACCTTTTTAAACTCTTATGCTTTTATATTGTTGAATGGTTCTATCATTATGTGACTAACTGGACCTGTCTTTTGAGTATCTTCAACATTAGTTTCATATTCACTACATGGCAAATGATGAAATCTTATTAAATAAAAGCAATTGTCACATTTTTGTTGGTTTGTTGATTTGTTGATTCTGTCATGCTAAAGCTAACAGATATGTAAAATTTATAAAACCCTACCATGATTTGAATGTCCAACTTAGAGATAGGCAGGCAAGCAGCATATCCATTTGGCCAACTTTACACAGCTTGAATCCTGAGTGAAATAGATTAAAACCCAAATGGCAGAATACATCTTTCTTCATGTATACACCAGTCTGGTTTGTCACTTGATAGAAACCATCTCATGACCAATGTCTTTTTGCCTCATTCTGTGCTAGGGGTGATCAATGAATGAGTTACTTCTCTTGCTTATTGTTGGGTGGTGATCACTAAAAAAATCTGAGTTTTAGAAAATAAGTGCGAATGCTGCTGGACGCAAACTAAGGGATCAATTTAACATAAACTTGGATTTTAAATTGGACCTCCCACTAAAAACCTATTTAAGATGAGAATTTTTCTAAAAACAAAAAAAATGTTCTTTTTGGAATAAAATAAGGAGTAAATATTGAAATTTTCAGGCCTCTAGTTCTATCGATACATGATACATACGTATATAACCGGCCTGGTAGCTGGACAACCAGACCAAATTGAAAACTGAAGAAATCTATGTTGACAGTTTTAGTGACAATTTTGGTGACAGTCTTGATTGACAGTTTCTAACATACTTCAAAAACTTACTTATATTGTTATTTTATATAGGTTTCAGGTTAGTAACTAATGATCTATCACTTCATTGTGGACAATAACCAGATATCCAAATAGGATTGTTACATTAGGAAGAACCAAAATAGAATGTTGAGTAATCAACGATGTAATCTCAGCTCTCTTTGCAGTATCTTTGGACTGGGATTTATGAATCACAATACTTTGATAAATAATCTCTAATCTTCCCCAGAGGGAAAAGTTGTTTTCCATTTAGTTCTTAATCATTAATAAATTGAATTACTGCTCTGTGAGTACAAGCATTGTCTGAAGTCTATTCTCAAGCTAGGACTGGAATTCAAGCATGTTGTGTCTATTATTTTTCTTGGTATTGATTTAACCATGTCTTCAGATAAATAGATTATAATTACACTTTCCAATTTTTTTTTTTAATTCTATCCATTATATGTAATGAGTCATGCAATATTTTCTAAATCATTTTACCATTTGTGCTCTGATAACTTGGAAACAGAATGTGATCACTTGATAAGTGTTAATTTAAGCTTCAGATAAAGTTTATTCATTGTTCCATTTTCTGGAAAGATTTACATCTGTTGCTCTCTCACAGACAACAATGGACATATCAATATTTTGACCATACCTAGTATTCAGCCATAGTTATTTCTCTTTACACTCGCTGCTGTATAGTAAGAACTTATACTAAGTTAAAACTTCATAGCATGTATACTGTGGTTTTGTGTAAGGTCCAGGATCAGAGCATACAGTCTGCTTCAGTCAGCTTTATTGTTTAAGGGACCATAAACTTCTTTAGTCATCTGGCAAGAAAGAAACTCCAACAGAAAACCTACCATATAATGACCTTACTCCCATAATCCCACTTGCTTGAACTAGCAAGTGAACACTTAGTTTAATAAGTGTGGGAAAAAATGCACACACCAATCCACCTGAAACATTTTTTATTTGCAGAGGACTGAGTTTTAATCCCCAGAGAACTGGCCATGAAACTGGTACTCCCTCTGGTTGTCAAACCTCTTCTTGCAACTACCAGTGAAGAACTTTCCTGTCTCCCATTGATCTCAGTGGCCACTGGCAGACATGCAACAGATATGGAATCATCTTTAAAATCTTCTCACTCAAAGTCAAGCCATGGATGGGTTGTCATTATTTATACTTTTCTAAATGTAGTCCTTATGATAAGATGAGCTATTTACCTTCACTAAGGAAGTACCCTTTCCTAAGGTATTTGGAAGGGACCATACTTTATGGTGTGTGGAGCAGCCTGCCATAATTGTAAAATGATTTTCTGTCCACCATGCAAAACAATGGCTTTGAACTGATTTCGGTCATTTCTTTTTGTGTGATGCCAATTTAGATATTTTATATCTAAATTTAGATCAATTGCAAATTTTAATATTTTATTTGTAAATTTGGATCTATAATTTTTGATAAATGGTGTATGTAATTTTTTTTATCTGTCATTATTTGTTTTTCCAAGAACCGCTGATCGAAACAACTTTAACCTTGACACTGCAATGCCTTGTGTGTTAAAATATCTGGTGAATTTCAACTTTGTACAATGGCCAATCGTTGAGTTATTGAGGTGCACACACACATGCGCATACATACACACACACTCTGATTTCATCAATTGTGGTTAGATATGGAGCATAAGAGTCTCTAATTTTTGTTTTGGGCAAAATTCATATGAATGATACATTTTTCTTTCTATCATCAATATGATATTGAAGGTAATTTTTTTATCCTTTTCTTACTGTATTTTTCATTTTACGTTATCTAACTACAATTGAAAAAAATCTCTGTCAGTCTGTGTGAATGCACTGGGATGACTCAACAATTGGCCATTGTATCAAGTTGACTTTCACCAGATATATTAGTCAGCATACAAGTCAATGCAGTATTAAGTTTGAAGTTCTTTTGGATCAGTGGTCATTGAGAAATCTAATAAAAATAAATTGAATACATTCATTTCTTCATCCAGAAGTAGAGATCTAAATTCAGATATAAAATATCTAAATTGTTAATAGATCCAAATTTAGTTATGAATATCTAAATAAGTAATAGGTCTAAATTCAGATACAAATTAACTTATTTTGATGACAACTCTAAATTTAGGTATAGAATATCTAAATTGGTAATAGGTCAAAATTCAGATTTAAAATATCTATCTGAATTGGTTGTAGATCAAAATTTAGATCTAAAATATCTGAGTTGGCAACACTAAAGAGAAATAACTAAAATACTTTGAAGCCATAGTTTTGAGCAACGGACAGAAAATAATTTTATACATAATAGTTTTGTTTTCATGGCTGGCTTCTCCGATCATCATAAAGTCCACCCAATTCTTAACATCTACCTTAAGAACTGGCACTGCCCTAGTTCTCTAAATTTTGAAATGTCCGACTTCTAATTATATTTTATTCATTTGTTTTTGTTCTATTTTAGAAGAACACTTAATTGTTCCAACTTTTGTGAATTTCTTCTTAATTTTTTGATGATGTCAATACAACAGATTAGCCAATCCATTCTTCAGCCCTTATCAGGAGTATAATAAAAGAAAAGATGCAAAACCGTTCTTTCTGTACGTGAAGAAAATGGGCAAAAATTTCTTCTCCTGTGACCCACTTTCAATGCATTGTAAAAGAACGGTTTGCTTCTTCTCTTGAATTTTACCCCTGACGAGGACTGAGGAATGGATTGGCAAAATTGTTGTTGACAACATAAAATACACGAAGAAGAGATTTGATTGTCCCAATATGGAATGTAATGTTAATGACCATTCTCAAATTTATGAACAAAAACTCTTAATAGTATTTTCATTCTAAAATATCAACTATACATGATACTCTTAATGTTGAATACAAAAGGACAGTCAAATGTTTGAGTAGAATTACTCAGAAAAATCAGGTTTTCTTATAAAAGAAGTTCATGATCTTATAGAAGACAAAAAATTAGAGTCTCTTTTTTCTGTCTGTATATTTTGGATAATAACCTCTACAGAGTCCCAAGTTGGATCACTGAATAAAGCTGGTAATAGGCCTGCACCAGATGGGAAGTGTAGACCCCATTTCAAACTGCCTCAGTATTTTTGTAACTAGTGCTAAATACATATGGTCTATATGTTGTTATATATTTGTTGATGAAGTGTACATGATATACTGACAAGTAAGAACTAGAATGATATAAGAAAAAAAGGTGATAATAAGTAACTTTATTCAAAATGTATGTAAGGCAATAAAGAAGAAATACACAGAAAAAACAAGAAAAAGACAAAGAAAATTCAGGAGTATTTGCCTCTACCTGAGGGACTAAACCTCCTAAACATCACAGCCCCATATCAATTGGTCAACCCCACTCCTTGATCTGGCCTTCTCACCACACGTTCTTTTTTAATTCTTTTGATAGCATAATGTACTCAGATACCCTGACCACACAAACGTTTGTAACCATAGTGACTACAATATCCTGTCAGGACATCAACCTCACTGTTGCTTAATGTGTTTTTCATCACAAATATCACAGTATAATTTTGCGAAATGCACTGGAGGAGAGAATCATGCTCAACATCACATGGACGGATCGCAAGACAGTACAGTTCATTAGAAAGAATAACTCGAGTCAGAGATATCATAAAAATCATTAGAAAACTCACATGGCAATGGGCTGGCCATGTTGCAAGAATTTTAGACAACCGATGGACATCAAGATTCACAACCAGATATATGCAAAAATGTGGTCAGTAAATTATGATATGACAAAACAAGTTCAGAAAGTATTGGCTCCACAACACCCATGAGAAAGAGGTCTGGTGAATCCTGGAGAAGGTCTATGTCCAATGCTGCTGCTGCTGATGATGATGATGATAATGATGATGATGATGGTGGTGGTGGTGGTGGTGGTGGTGGTGGTGGTGGTGGTGATGATGATGATGATGATGATGATGATGATGATGATGATGATGATGATGATGATGATGATGATAGGCCACTCATTAGGAGGTGCATATTGGTGTAGTGGATTTCATGGCTGAAAATGGAATCAGCAAAACCAAGTTCGAGTTCCAGCTACAGTTGCTCAAGTTCATTTCATACTAATGCCCTAGGTAAAGGTATGAATCCCTATCCCCGCTCAGTTTAAATTTTCTGAGACTTTTAAATTCAGCATTTGCCATTTTACTTGTGTCTTAATACTTTCTATCTGTCTTTCTATCTGCTCTCACAATAAATTACCTCACCTTTCCAGCAGCATGGCACTAACCTTACATATGAAGGCAGGTAGAAACTACGGTATTAATGTAGAGATTGGCTCAAAACCTAGTTTAAGTCTTTTAACCCAACTTGTTATTAGGTTATGGGACATCATGAATAACAATTTTTCTCATCTCAGCCAATATTTCAAGTTACAAGATCTCCAAATGATAACATTTGAATTAAGAATTACCTCCTGGTGTTGTCAAATTTTTGTTGAATATGGGAGATAATTATTCATTTCACTTTGCCTTTTTCTCTTTTTTCTGCTTTATTTTTGTGATATTTCATGATTGAAAGATGAGTTAACACCGAATTATAAGGAACAAGTGTCTTGGCTCTTTAGGGAAGAGGACAATTTTGGATATTGTTGAGGAAAAGACAAAACAGAATAGGATAGAATATATTCTATTTCACCAAACAAACAGTAACAAATTAATTTTGATTCTTTTGATTTATGCAACAATAAGAGAGGAGGGTACAAATACTATTTGCAGTACTCACCTTTATATTTTCTTGTACAATGTAATTTTATTATTTTTCAATTCAAAAATATCTCAATAAAAAAGATAAATAAATAGATAAATAAATAGAAATTTTAAAAAAAGGAAAAGTAATAATAATCAACCATTTTTTAAAAATTGTTCGTATCACAAATAAATTACAGAATTTTTTAGAATCATGAGATTGTTGTTTTATCTTTTTGATTATTTACTTATCAAAATATGTATTTTTTAAAATTTTCTTTGAGGATACTCCTGAAGCTATTCCCACTTGGATCTTTTGAATCTACTTTTGAGAAAAATCCTTTCTGAAATTTTTCTAAGCTGGTATAGCTTAATGTTTATTCGAATTTCTCCCATTTTTTTCTTTAATGATATGCAACATAAACAAAGAGCTTTCTGATGACTTCCTTGTATTTAGAAGGCCTTTTTTTGTCGGAGGGTAAAACATTTATTAAAACAGCTTGGAAGTTTTTGATTAATAAAATCATGTACTAGTAAACAATTTTTTAAGATTATGCTATCTTTCAATTTAAGTAGGGTGACATATTAATATCATCATATATATATAAATTATTGTGTCATCCACAGACAGCTGTTTCGATGTGTTACATCTCTTCAGTGTGGCTATAGACATTCCAATATCCCATCCAGTACCGCGAGGCAGAATTGAAACCTTGACTTCAGACCCATAGGCCAATATCCTACCTCTGGACAACGGAACTGGATAGTCAGTAAGGCTGAATTTAAGCGATATATTCATATACATAGAAATCCCTCATCCACCAGAGTGCTCTATTCCTATATATATATAGTACATATGGTACAGATCAGGTTTGCAATGTAGCGTGATATTAAGCAATGTCTGATATGTGATGGATTTATTTCATAGAATGCTCGATACATTCAACTTTATACTTCAAGAGTCGAGTTGTTTTAGAGTAGAGCTGGCAATATAGCGAATCCACTTCCCACTTCCTATTATGTATATATATATATATATATATATATATATATATATATATATATATATATGGGGGGGGCTTCCTATTTTCATAATTACAAGAACAAAGCATATTGGTTGTTGATGAAGAGTGCATCAGGCACAAAATATTGACATACATCAGGTAAATATCCTTGTAAGTTTCAATGCCACCTTTTCATTCCATTCCTCTATTTTGAGTCTGGTCTTTTCTTCCATCTGTTATCATTTATTTGTGCTGAATGTCCAGTCCATCTTTGTTGCTTTATTTTTTGTATGACATTCCTCACCCTAGACTAGGGCAATACATCGAGAAATTAGAAAGAACTTCTGCCAAATCCATTGTCTCTACAAACTCAATGGAAATCACTTCATAAATTGCAATGATACAAGGGAGAGAAAATTCCATCCGAAGTCCATGACCCATCCTTTAACAAAATGTCATTGAAATTCATTGAGAACTTTTGGAGATATTGTGTGGATAAACAAGCAAACAGACACATGAATAGATATTTTTCTACTTTGTTGGCAGTTAAGTAAACTTTGGCAACTTTAATGCATCAAAAGGGAGAAAACACCTGAAACTTGATGAAAATTAGTTTCAATGTAAGAAAATTTTTGTGCCATTTGCAAAAAGAAATATTGCAGAAAATTCCAATAAAGGATCTTTGTTTCCTATGTATAGAACCAAAGATTGGCTGTAGGATGACCTCTGGTGACTCCAAATGACCTCCATTGTTAGCCTATGTTGGAAGCTGACCTCTTCTCAGGCTATATTTAGAATATTAAATCAATAGGTTTTGATCAAGTGAAGAAGATACACAAACAAACAAACAAAAAGCTCAAATATTAGCATAGTTTACACTGAGTGCTGTTGTGTATGATTTTGAGATGAGTCAATAGTATTCAAAGAGGTTTTTTCACAAGTGGACTAATTTTTCTCCTGAAACGTTTCAGACGATCAACTCTATGGCCTTCTTCAGTCATCTGCTACCATTTTCTCAACTGAAAAAAGAGTCCTTATCATTTCATGCTGATAGCACAACTGAAGAAAGCCATAAAATGGATTATCTGAAACATTGTTGAAACAACAAAAATAACTTGAGGAATGAGTTCAGATGATTGAGTGCTACTGTTCTTAACACATTCAGCATCAAAGAAGATCTTCATTTCTTTACCTGTTACACCTGATGCTATGTATTTTTTAGTGAATCCCCATTGTTCTATTCTTGGCTTACATGCGCTTGTGCTAATTTGTAAATGTTAATGGTGAAGGTGTTAATCTGCTCGCATTTTTGTGGTCATATGACAAAGTAATGAAGTGAAGGATGCTGCTGGCCTCAGAACCTGTCAGTTTTTAGTATGAAAATTGATGTTACCAGTGGTTCCCAACCTTTTCAAGGTCATTCCCCACTTTTAAATAATAAGATTACTAGTTTCCCCCCTTCCGTGTAAGTAGACTGCAACAAAAAATAATTTCAAATGATTATTTTATTTCATGTATAATGAGACAGTTTTATAATAAGAGTTGGTTCAATGTAATAATTGTACATCTGTTGTTGAGCATTTGTTACTCAAAGGAAACAAGCAAAAATAATCAGGAACACATCATTTGAAATTTCAGTTTTTTTACAAAAAAATAATTCTGATATCTCAAGTGATATACACATCGATCAGTGATCTCTGTTTTTTCACTACTAGCTCCTCGAGGGTTTTTATTTTTATAAAACATACAGTGGTTGTATGTGGATGTGAAGTGATCAGAGAGAATGTAGCCATCTTTTTCAGAGAAAAAATATTTGTGTCAGAAGAAGAGAATGCGAGAATGTGGATTCTCTTCCTTAGCATCAAAAATGTAAACAGAAGATTTTTCCTCTGTGAACCGCCGCAAATATGTTTTCTCTGAAAAAGATGGCTGGCCACTGTTGTAGTGCATTGGAATACACCCACAGAATAATTAAAAAAATTGAGATGTAACACCTATCTCTTGTATTTTTGTCTTCACCTTCCGATTGTCATTTTCATCTACAAAACATACATTAAAAACTCATACTCTATAATGGAAGCATGGTCTTAACTTGAAGGTATTCATCTGTTCCAATTACCTCCCTCTGATATTAAAAGTAAAGATCCACCTATTTAGTTTAATAATTACTTACATATATGTAAATAAAGAAACAGAATTACTAAATTTAAATTAAGGAAATTAATTATTTCTATTGATATTCGGACCATCCTCATCTTTGTTGTTTTTCATACAACGTTTCGGCCGTTGCACTCTACGGCCTTTGTCAGGTATCATCTGGGAGATTTTTTGGGAAGTAACGAACCACATGGACACATAGTGCAGTGGTTACAGCATCAGACAAATTACTGTTAAGTAATCTGATGGTACTAGGTTCGATCCTAGTGTGAGACAGTATAACAATACTACTAATGCTAAAAGAGGGGAGTACGGTCAATGTACCCCCGTTGGATAAATAAAGGGTTTGGTTCGTTACTTCTCAAAAAATCTCCCAGATGATACCTGACAAAGGCCGTAGAGTGCAACGGCCGAAACGTTGTATGAAAAACAACAAAGATGAGGATGGTCCGAATATCAATAGAAATAATAATAATACCTTATCTCAAAAATTCTGAGATATACAAAGGAAATTAACTTGAGTATGTGAAACAAAGTCTCCCAATAAAAGCATTAATTAATGAATGGCTTTAATGAATAACCCATTAAGTTTAATTAACACTCCAAGGTAAATGGAAGGACTAAGACAAGAAAAGACACTTGGTCTACTGATAATACAGTGAACAATTTTTACAGTTTAGTTTTAAGGTGTGCACCGACATATTCTTTATATCAATTTTTTTAGAAAGTTAATTAATCTTTTAAAATCGAGATAAAAATACTTACTCCTTAATTCAGTTTTAGCAAATGGGGAGATCAATACT
Source organism: Thysanoteuthis rhombus (assembly GCA_963457665.1). Lineage (NCBI taxonomy): Eukaryota > Metazoa > Mollusca > Cephalopoda > Oegopsida > Thysanoteuthidae > Thysanoteuthis > Thysanoteuthis major. Next base: position 5,440,918 of record OY735243.1, on the reverse strand, counting down.
AAATCGATTTCTTGTGAAATGACCATAAATTTCATTATGCGCTCTTACTTCTGAGTTACCTAAATACAAAGGTGCTTTATAATTTTTTATTCTCAACAATAAGGTAAGACTGTTGAGCAGTCTCCTATTTTTCATATCTAAAATCTTTTAATTCTTTCTAAAAGTAATTGATTGCTTATATGTACATAAACTGAAGGTAAAAGGAATACATCTACTTTGTGACTTCTGAATTTCATTCATAATTGCTCAGATAAATTTTGTAAAATGATATCACCATACTTAAATTCAGAGATAATGTAAGTTTCAATTTAATTAAATTTAGATAATTCATTCGAGAAACTTTTGAATCTAGAAGCATGTTTCAACTTGCCATAAGCCTTAGCAATTGACAAATTTACAAGTCTGGTCCAAGTTATATCTCCATCATAAGCTATACTTGGATTTTCAGCTTCATATTCTCTCTCAATAATATCATTCTCAATCCAGATTGAATCAGACTGAATATTTTTCAATATCTTAAGATTCTGTCGTAATCCAATCACAATAAATTTGTTTTTTTCAGGATTCAGCTTCAAGCAATTATTCTTAGAATAACAAGCTGCACCCAACCATCAAATTCACTACAGAGTTCAACTATGAATATGAGTAGGCTTAGCTATAATTTGCGTAAAGGCAAATGGTTCAGTGACATAAGAATTAAAGAACCTGAAGGAAAATAAATCAATTTTCAAATGATCAATATTCATGTCACCAAGTATAATGCAATCTTTGAAACTGTCAACCAAAACTGTCGACATAGGTTTCGTCAATGTTTAAGTTGGTCTGGCTGGCTATGTAAGATGTTGGTCATGTGACAGTTCTTCTTAAAAGATTGACCAGACCTATTAGAAAATAAAGTTTGAAAGCAAAAATTGACAGCCGAAGAGAACTATTGCAGTTTCTCAATAATAAAAAAGGCCTTACTATTTTCCGACAAGATCAAATGACAAGCAGGGTTTGAGCATGAACTGTATTATCAACATTTACGAGCAAGTATGCGGGTTTACATTACAAAAAGGCAATAAGGTATCATAAGAGATAGAATAAAGATATTGAAATAAATCAAAATAAAAAAATTTCCAAAAGCTATTTCCTTGTGTTTGGAGTAAAAACAACACTTCTCCCCTCAAAAAGAAAATGTACATGTCTCTCTTGGATTAAAACGTACAAGGTATAAGAAAAATTACGCTCAACCTACACTAAAAGCAACACTAGCTCTATCTAAGGGATATGCCAGAATGCCAAAAATTAACTGAAACTGCCAACATAAGTTTCTACAGTATTTAAGCCGGTCTGGCTGTCTGTCTGTTTAGTTGGCTGGCTGTCTGGCTGGCTGATTATGCCTCTATGTATCACACATATGTACTATATGAATTGAGCTACATGGCTGAAAATTTCAACATCTACCATTTATGTCAAGAAAAAACATCACTCTTTTTTTTCAAAATTCTTCCTCCAAAAAGGTTTTTAATGGGGGGGGGCAATCTACAATGTAATTTAATGCTGAATATGTCCCTAATTTGTATCTAGCATTGTTCATGCTTGTTTTTGGAAAGCCAACAAATCTCTGATGTCCTTTAAGTTAGATAAACTTGGAAATTTGCATTTTTTTACAAATCATCACCAACCGTATCGGCCATTCATGAAAGCAAGTATGGTAGGGCGGAAGAGACTAAAACTTTTACCTCTAGATATGCCTAAATTTATAAGGGTTGAATGAAATATCAGAGATAAGATTATACCATTTGTTATAATTATATAATTATGTATATATATATATATATATATATATATATATATATATATATATATATATATATATATATATATATATATATATATATAGTGTACTGTAGAGAGTGAAACAGACTCGGGAGTGAAGTGTTTGGTGGTAAGCTTTAATAATCCTTATAAGTAAATAGTCCATACATGTTTCGGGATTCTTCCCATCATCAGTGGTGTGTGCTGTGTGAGTGTGTATTAAAATGTACCATGTGGAACCAGAGTCCACTGCCAGGAGCTATGCATTGTGGGTGATTTGTCTTGTCAGGGCTGCTGGAGGCCTCATATATATATGTATATATTACAAAATTTTTTAATAATTGAATTAAATTAAGGATTAAATTGAATTAAAGACAGGAACAACATTGGATGTATTCATTGATACATATTCACTTATATAAAAATTTATGAGTATTATTTCTTCTTATTCAATCATTTACATTTATATATTTTGTATATCCACTCTTTGCTCAATAATGTTGAATTTTTTCCATCCTAATCAATTTATCAATTCTAAAGTTTTTTTCCATTTGCTGGTCATCCATATCAAATAATAACTCCAAATTCCAGTAGAAATTAGCCTGGTTCATTCAATGAGGAAAAAAAACAGAAAAATTAAGGACTTTTCATTTATCTTGAAAAAAGAAAAAACATTGATTTCACCTTTATCTTGGAAAAATATTCTAAAGATTGAAGGATTCTTCCTTCATCTTGAAGAAAAAGGAGTCATAAAAGTAAGATTTTTCATTTCAATTTATTCATTCAATTATGAATAAATATAAATTAATTAGCGCATCCCATGTTGTTCCTGTCCCTAATATTTTATCTTATTTAATCCCATCTCTGATACTTAATATAATTCAATAATTTGATATATTATGCAAAATAAAGATACATGGATAAATGCTATGATTGGTGTAATCCAATCTCTAATATTTCATTTAATCCATATAAATCTAGACTTATCAAGATATAGACATTTTTAGTCACTTCTGATCTACCAAACTTGCTTTCAGAAATGGCTGACACAACTGGTGACAATTTGCGAAAAAATGACTAGAATTGATCTCAATGAGTGTGGCATTTAGTACATTCAAAGCATCAAAAAGTTCATTGTGATTGTTCCTGGCATTAATCAATACATAAGCCACCTTGATATTCCTGGATTGTTTTTTTACTAGTTTATGGTAGACAATTTTCCCACTAGCACGAATGATGGAAGTGATAATTACTCATTTGAAAATTATGTGAAAGCTCACTCACACATGCATGCAAGCTAACAACTCCCAGTGATTACACTTTATGCTCTGTACTGCTTGTACGATTTCATGATAAATGTATGAACATCACACACAGTATTGCTAGCAAGATTTCATAATAAATGTAATAACATCATACATTAAACTGCTAGCAGGATTTCATAATAAGTGTAAGAACATTGTATACTGCATTGCTAGCAGGATCTCAAAAGAAATGTGATAACATTGCACACTGTAAAGCTAGCAAGATTTCATAATAAATGTAATAACATCATACATTAAACTGCTAGCAGGATTTCATAATAAGTGTAAGAACATTGTATACTGCATTACTAGCAGGATCTCAAAAGAAATGTAATAACATTGCACACTGTAAAGCTAGCAGGATTTCATAATAAATGTAATAACACCATACTCTGTATTCCAAGCAGGATTTCATAATAAATGTAATAACATCGAACACTGTACAGCTAGCAGGATTGCATAAAAAATGTAATAATATCATACTCTGTACTGCTGGCAGGATTTCATAATAAATGTAATAACATCATACATTAAACTGCTAGCAGGATTGCATAAAAAATGTAATAATATCATACTCTGTACTGCTGGCAGGATTTCATAATAAATGTAATAACATTATACTCTGTAAAGTTAACAGGATTTCATAATAAATGTAATAACATCATGCACTGTGCATCTAAAAGGATTTCATAATAAATGTAATAATATCATACTCTGTACTGCTGGCAGGATTTCATAATAAATGTAATGACATTATACTCTGTAAAGTTAACAGGATTGCATAATAAATGTAATAACATTGCACTATTTGCTACTGATGCTACATATTGTATATTATTGTGCATTTTCAAGCTGACCAAGCGGAATATTTTTTTTTTTAATTGACCATAGCAGTAGTTCATCTTAGAACGTCCTCTTGGCCTTTCACTGAACCCAAAACTGCTGAATGATTTAACGTGTAGGTCGATAAAACAGAGATTTTGATCCAACTATTCCTTTATTGACCAAGCACCTGCTTCTTTCTCTTACTCTATGAGAACAGAGCGATGGGTAGGTGGACTATATGTTTGAGTTTGATTGGCTTAGTAAAACCAATGCAAGATTGCAAAGCACTTGTCAGCCCTATTGTTCGAAAGAAAAACAGGTCTGGTTAGTCACTCAATAGAAACCATCGTATGAACAATGTTATTTGGCAACATGCTGCTTTTGATCAATCGATTGAAAAATTAGAAAAAAGGGTGATCAATGAATATGTTACTTTTATTGGATTCTAAAAGTCTGAATTTTAAAAAAAAAGGCAATCATGAATGAAAGCGGGACATAAACTAGGGATCAATTTAGGATAAACTTACATTGTAAATTGAACCCCCCACTAAATCCTATTTTGGGGAGGAATTTTTAAAAAAACAAAAAGAACATTTTTCCAAGACATAATGAGGAGTAAATGTTAAATTTTTCAGCCCTCTAGCTCCATTGGTACGGCCTGTACACATGATACACACATAGGCACCCAGTCAGCCAGACCAATTTAAAAACTGAAAAAAACCTATGTTGACAGTTTTGGTTGATGGTTTCCAACTGCAAGTCTCCATAAGCACTTGCCTGGCATAGCACTCTCTTTTCCGTATGTTTTATTGACAGCTGCCATAGGGCTGAGTTTTTATGTCAATGACTCAGTCGATGGATCAAGTCTTCTATATCCCTTTTTGCGTCCACCGATTGATTGATCGAGGAGAGTGTCGCAAAATTGAAAAGTTACATCTATTTTCCTCCTTCTTCCTCTTTTTCTCTGCTGTTATTACTTTTTTTTATTTCATTCTTTTTTTTCTTTCCTTTGTTTTCTTTGTTTTCTTTGTTTCTTTTATTACACATTTTCTAATTTTTTTTTGACAGAGTCCTTTTTTTTTTTTAATTTACTCTTTGATCTACATTTCTTTATTCTCGATCACCTCCCCCCCCCCCCGACATTCCTGGGTGTGGTAGACAGTTTTAGGTCCTTTTCTTTTTTTATCATTTTTTTATTTCATCAGTTTTTATTGATGCTTTTTTTTTTTCTTCCTTTCTTTTTTTCCTGAATTTATTCCTTTTCCCAAAGTTGCCAAGCTCCTGTACAAAGTCTGGAGTTGACTTTGTTTTTCTACCATAACAAGAACAATCCTCATCAAATTAGGGGTATAAAATTCACATTCTCTTACCTTGATTCAAACTCACACCCCAGTGATTGCCTGCAGGCTGTCTAAACTGACTAAGCTAAATGGACAAGTATTAGATGTTTTCAAAAATGTATGATAAAGATATGTATGGGTTTATTTGTTTCTCCAAATATTAAAAAAATACTTTTTTTCCAAATATTAAAAAAATACTTTTTTCAGAAGGGGCCTTGTGGAATAATGATGCCCATTTCCAAGTCTGTAGGTAAAACAGTATGGCCAGAATTAAATACACTTAAACAAAAAATGTATATTTTCATAATCTTTTATTTATCATATACACATTAGAAAAGTTGCAGGGATCATCTTCAGTTGGAATAGACTTAGAAGTGGAGTTTGACACTGCAGCAACCAGGCCTTTTCTTTTTTTTACCCTTTTCTTTTTTAAGCCTTCCTTTTTGCATTGATCTTTTCCTTCCTTTATTTCTCTCTTATTTTATTTACTCATTTTTACTATCTCTCTTCATTGTTTCTCTAAGTTCTATTTTTGCTTTTTGGAAAATACAATCTTACTTACCTAACAGTCATTGCAATATAATCGAATTTAGGAATCAATTTAGGTTCAATACCTACCTCAAGAGACTGGTATCAAACATTAGCCTCTCAATTCATTCAATTTCAAAAATCAATGCTATTCCAATGCCTGTGTTGGATAAGACTTGGAGTTAAAGCTTGGATTATCTCACCTTCGGGCCAAGTCTGGCTACCCTTTTGCAACTTTCTATGTCTACTTAGTATGTGCTTGTGTGTCCCAGTGATCCTGGCCATACTGTTTTACCTACAGACTTGGAAATGGGCATCATTATTCCACAAGACCCCTCTAAAAAAAAGTATTTTTTTAATATTTGGAAAAAAAGCTTTTTTGACCTTTTTCAGGCCTTATTTTGATGGGTATGTTAATAGCATCAAGATTCTCCAGAATGTCACTGGAATAAGTCTGGGTTACAGTCAAGTATGTTCATTCATCGATTTTTTAAAATACTATTCACAAAATTTTTAGAACATATTTTTGGAAATGTTTATTGTTAACATGTTAATCGTGTTAGCAATAGATATTTCCAAAAATATGAAAATAAAGATTAGTGAGAAACACATCTAGTTAATCACTTAATAGAAACCATCACATCACCAACATCTTTTGCCAGCATGCCAAGTTGGGGTGATCAATTAAAAAATTGGAAAAAGTAATTATCAATGAATATGTTATTTCTCTCTCTTCTCTTACTTTCTGTTGGATAACTAAAAATGCAGCTGGGCAAAACCTGGGGGCCAATTTAATGTAAACATGCATGGTAGATTGAACCCCCACTAAAAACCTGTTTTGGGGGTTAATTTTGAAAAAACAAAAAAATCATTGTTTCAAGAAGTAATGAGGAATAAATGTTGAGATTTTCAGTCCTCTAGCCCCATTGAAACAGCCTGTACACACAACACATATCTCCTTAGCCAGCCAGCCAGCCAGCCATAAAGACAAATGAACCGGCCATCTTGAAAACTGAAAAGTTTTATGCTAACAACTTTGGTGATGGTTATGGTCGAGGGTTTCCAAATATGTTTGTGCAATGAAATATAAATCATTTAAATGCTCATTACTGTTTCAGTGACACACAGGATATGAATAAGGAATCCAGCAATTAGGCTACTAATAATGTTTCTATTCTTCACAATAAAAAAAAAATGTTATGAACCAAACTATTATGTCTGGGTGAGTGAGTAACAAAACTAATAATTGCCACCAAGCTCTCAATGTTTTCAGTCTGAATCTATCATTTCAAACCATTTGATACCAAAGTAATTTATTAGAAATACAGGACTTCTCTGTATGAGTATTGACAATGTTCCAAAATCATTTCTTTCTTTTCTGTTGTGCTTAAATAACAGAAAAATGAGTAGGTAGCCTAAGCTGGTCTTACTTGAAGAATTCTGTCAAACTCCCAAACTGGAATTGACTTTATTTTTCTATCATTACAAGAACAAAAAAATCAAAATAATCCTCACCAAAATTAGGGATGTAAACTGATGTGTAAAAGTCACATTCCCTATCAAACTTACAATCAATTGATTGCTCAGAGGCTATCTTACTAACTGAGCAAAATTGACTAGTCTACGATATTAATGGAAATTTATCATGCAGATATGCACAGGCTTATTTCATTCTGAATTAATACATTGTTAGAAAGAAATACATATGTTTTTATAATTTTTATTTATTCTATATACAATACAAAAGTTGCAGTAATCATCTTCACTCAGAATAGAAGAAGGAGAGGAGTTTGACCCTGCTGCAACTAGTGTCATTATCTTCCTTTTCTTCTGACTTCTACACTCTAACTTTTCATCTCACCTTTTTTTATGATGCACACATAAACATATACAAACCAGAAAGCCCTCAGAGAGTACATCCTTCAGCCAATGCAATTGTCCCTTAAAACTGAAAGAAAATCAGTTCATATATAGCTACAATACAGGTGAGATAAATACCTGGATCTGCCCAAAATTTGACCAATTTTTTCTTCCACCATAGCCTGCACCTCCTGAAAATTTCATCGGAATTTGTTGAGAACTTTCAGAGATATTGTGGACTTTTAGCTATGACATATGGACATGCCAGAAAAGAATTCATGGATCCTCCCCAAAATTCAATCCTTAGTCTATGGCCAATCCTCCCACAAAATGCTATTGAAATTAATTGAGAACTTTCGGAAATACTGTGTGGATAAACTGACAGACATGTGGTCAGACAGACATGAGTGGATCCGTTGACAGAATCTGGAGCCAGAGATTCAATACTAGATTCTTGAAGTGAACATACCTCGAGCTGCTATTAAACCTCTGTGTCCAGATTTGCTCAATTTCCCAATTTGACACTATTCCAATGCTTGTGTATGTCTAAGAGATAAAGCTCGAATTATCTCCCTTTCTGACCAAATCTGGCAAACCTGTTCTATACACATCAATCTAAATATCAATATACTGACTCATTCAATTTACATTTAATGCTGCCTAGAAAGTAGCTAATCACTATAACTGTATAGTCGTCATTTTTTGAGTTTTCAGGATCAAATTCATCCAGTCCATTATACAAGATATTGGCAGAAAAATAGATTCAGTAACAGGTGTGTTTTTTTCCTGTTTCTTGGCACGAGCTGGTTTATTCATTTTCCTGGGAGATTCTTTTCCATTGACTATTTTACTGATCTTCTTCTCAAGAACATCTGCTATGGGGAATGAACTTCCTTCTGAATATTTTACCAATGTGTACAGTCACGACATTTTTAAATCAGGAGTAACTTACCCAATGTTAGTCTTTTTTTCAATTCTCTTATTGCTCTTCTATTTCAAGTGTATCAAACTCTTATAAGTAATTTTAACTCTCATTGCTTTTTTAGTTATTTTTAGTCTTTATTTTAAACATATGTTAACTATTTTAAGCTGCATAGAAATCTCATTTTACATCTCATTTATAGCATTGAAAATTGGAAAAATTCTCTCTAGACGTATTTAGTCAGAAATTTATATTGTTTATAAGTTCTATTTTGTACATTTATAACATTGAGATCTCATTATGTTTTATCATATCTTATTGTTATTTTTCCTACATATATTTTCATTCTTTCTTGCCTTCTGTTACTTACATTTAACTGATAAATTCATCTACATATATCCTCCTAATTTTGTTTAAATAATTTCATTTAAAAGATTCCAATGTAAATTTGATTTTGTGTCCACATTCAGCTACTATTTCATTTCTTTAAGATGTTATGCGAGTTTAGCAAAATATTTTAAAAGAGAAATAAAAAATAACAAAAAGTATAATAGAATATGATGAGATATTAAATATTATAGATCTACAAGAGGAGACTTATAAATAATACAAGTTTCAAACTAAACTAAATTGGTTCAGAGAGAATTCAATTATTGAATATTATGAAAGTGATTAGTGAATTGAGAATACATTTGATTTTCAAGTAGTAAATGATGAAAGTTTAACAGTAACCAATTCAAGATTCAGTACCAGTCTGGAAGAATGTTTATGTTCATTTATATTTAACATTTGATATCTAATTACATATATATTATAATTAATAATTGTGTTATCCACAGACAGCTGTTTTGTTGCATTACCATTCTTCAGTGTGGCTGTAGACTCGATATCCCTTCTAGTACCACAACATAGGGTCAAAGCCTCCTCTCTGGACCCAGAGGCGAATGCTCTATCCCAGCCCTATGCAGAACTGGACAGTCAGTATGATTGAATTGAGCGATATATTTACATACGCATAATTCCCCATCTACCAGAGTGCTCCATTCCAGAGTTGGAAGAGCATTGTTTAGTAGCTTATAGCAGATGAGTGCTCTACCTAAGAGTGCTCAACCCTGAAGAAGGGAACATTAATTATAATTGATATATATATATATATATATATATATATATATATATATATATATATATATCGATTGATTAGTAATAAAAAACAAAGTCCCCATACACTCTTACTCCTGAGTTTGTCTCATTCCCTATTGTTCATATATATATATATATATATATATATATATATATATATATATATATATATATATATATATATATATATATATATATATATACACATATATATATGCTTGATTCCTGCAGCTGCCCTATTTTCTTTAATTGTTTATCCTTTTCCTTAAATGTTTATTCTATTTGCATGGTCTAGGCCAAATGGTAATTCAGCATGCAGGAGCAGAAGATCATTTCAAATTGAGTTTTAATATAATATAATGCAATTCATAATCATTCATATACATATATATATGTATTGTTTATATATAGTTTTTGGCCCAAAGTGATAGTCAGCCAAGAGAAATTGGAGATTTAGCCTTTTATTTGAAGCATCAGTTTTCTTAGATCAGTCACCACTTCTGACCACAACTATATTTGTGAATTCACAGTGTCAGCAAAATAAACAGAGCCCTTACATAACAATGTTACAGGAGGTCAAGAAAATATCTAATGAGTTAATGCCTCAACAACAGCAAGGTGTAAACTCTAATTACTCTCTCTTAAAGCCTTCATTTAGCTCCTCAAACTGGTCAACAGAACTATCAGACACATCCATCAGCTGTGAATAGATTGGAGCTCAAAACAAACAACTGTAAGGCTTCTAGTTCAACATCTCAATGCAGATTGCAAATGTCATGCATTATATTCATGCTTCTATAGGATCTCTCTTTTAAAATAGCATACAATTATCCAAGGTCTGAACCCATTGGCCATAATTCTGAAAATGCCTCTTAAATAACTTTATGAAAATTGATTGCCCTGCAGTAATTTGTCCCTCATCCCATAATAACAGATTCAGAGAAATCGAGCATCTTGAATTGACTCCAAAGATTGGAAAAACCTTACAGTCTTATATTTAGAAAAGTTATAAGTCATTCCAAATGATATTCTGAAATCTATAACCACATTTATGCAACATATCCGTTACTTTTATATAGGAGATTTAGACAAACTCATGAAAATGAAAGTTGTACATGGTACAGAAGACCTTCACTAATCTGGAATCTGAGGTGTGTCATATTAGTGGAAATTATGAATCATGAAAGAATTATCTCTAAACAATGTCTAACCACCTCATTATCATGTAAATCAGTATTGGTTAGATCCATGGTCCTCAAACTTACTGATTTTAGGGCTTACTAGGAAACAAGTAAAAAGTCACCCGAGCACTTCATTTGGGAGATAAACAAAACTATGCTTTATGCACTGGGAAAATAGAGGAATCAAAATAGACAGCAAATACTTGGGCAACCTTAGATTTACAGATGACATTGTCCTTTTCGCAGAGAACCTACACGACCTCCAACTAATGTTAGACGATCTAAACAAAGAAAGCAAAAAATTCAGCCTACACATGAACTTCAGTAAAATGAAAATAATGTGCAATAATCATGTTGAGAATAAGAACATAACTGTCAAGATAGAAAATGCAAAACTCAGCAAGGTAGACCACTACATCTACCTAGGATAACGAATCTCCAAGAGACCCTCAAAAGAAGAAGAAATCGAGCAAAGAATCACTCTGGGATGGCAAGCCTTCGGCAGAGCAAGCTCAACTTTCAAGAACCAGATGATCCCAATAATCCTAAAAAGAAGAGTATACAACTAATGCATTCTCCCGATAGTCACTTATGGAGCTGAAACATGGAACCTAACCAAGAGACAGATCTGCAAACTGAGAAGCATGCAACGTGCACATGAGAGAATCATGCTCAACCTTACATGGAGAGATTACAAGACATTACAGTATAAGGAAGAAAAAAGGTGTTCGTGACATCATAGAGACTATTAAAAAACTCAAATGGCAATGGGCAGGCCATGTTGTAAGAATGAAAGACAACTGATGGACATCACGTCTCACAACATGGATCGCTAGAGATCACATGAGAAACCGAGGCCGACAGAACACAAGATGGAGAGATCAGCTAGACAAATTCAGGAAATACTGGCTCCGCAATGCCAATGATAGAGAGTTGTGGCGAATCCTTGGGAAGGTCTATGTCCAACGACGGACGTTAAAGGAATGATGATGATGATGATGATGATGATGATGATGATGATGATGATGATGATTTATAAGTTCAAATGTTTCAAAATATTTTAAAAACTACTACACGCAATACTTTTGTGTGTATAACACAAAAAAGTTTGCACCATAACCAAAGCCAAAATTGGGGGAAGGGTGCTATTGTTGAATGTACACAGAAACAATTCATATGTTACTAAAATCAAGCCCATTTCCTCACCACACATCCACTAATAAATATATCTGACAAGCAGCTAGCCAACTGTAAAGATGAAATGAATGAGACAAAAACTTCAATAGATGAATTTTTCAATTATTTTGAGTTCTCCTCCGTAGAGGCTCAGGCATAGATGTAGGCAGGAGGATGTGGGGCTAAGGCTCCAAACAAATAACCATAATTTTTGAGTACCACAATATTTCCTTCTTGTGAAGCACTGCAACATAAATAGCCAAAACATCAAGAAAAATATCTGGATATTTAATGATTTCCAGTTTTATTTCCCAGTCTTTTATAAGAAAAGCAATGTGTTGTAATATTGAAATAACATCCAGGTTTTTTTTTTTTTTTCAAATGATCATCATCAGCCTTCTAGCATCTATCATTGTACATAAACCTTCCCCAGAATTGCCTGACCTGTGTATTGTGGGTGTAACAGAGCCAGTATTTTCTGAATTTATCTAGTTCATTACACCATCTTATATTTTATCAGCCCTGGTTTTGCATGTGATCTCTGAGGATCCATGTGGTGAATTATGATGTCCAGCAGTTATCTGCCATTCTTGCAACATGACCAGCCCATTGCCATTTGAGTTTTTTAATGCTTTCTATGATGTCTTGGACTCCTGTTTTTCCACTAATATACTGTGCTGTCTTGTGATCTCATGTGCACATTGCATGGTTCTCTGTTTAAGGGTCAGTCTTTTGGTTTGGTTCCATATTTCAGCTCCATAGGTAACAATTTGGAGGATGCATTGGTTGTATAACCTTCTTTTTAGCATTAGTGGAATTCTCTTGTTCTTGAAGGTTGACCTTGCCCTGCCAAGAGCTTGCCAATCTAAAGTGATTCTTTGTTTGATTTCTTCTTCTTTTGAGGATTTTGTAGAGATTCATTGTCCTAGGTTGATGTAGTGGCTTACTTTCACCAGTTCGAAACCCTAAATAGAACCCACCATTGAGAGAGATTCATTAGTATATCTCAACATACTGCAATGATAAGGCTCATTTTACAAGGTAGTTATTCAAAATATAGAAAGTATCCTCTCTTTCTGTAGTGGTACTCAGTTCTTTGCAGTAAATGAACTGATTAACCATTCGATTTCCATCAATAAGACGAATGAATGCCAATAGCTGTGCTCTGTGGGTAATATCTATCGATTCATCAGCCTCAAGAGCAAAATTTGAATATCAAAGCTTATCATGGCATACATTTTCCAATATGTCATCATATTTCTGAAATATGTCTGCGAATTGTACCACTTGACAGTGGGATTTTACAAATCTTTTTTTCTGCTTCATCTCCCAGCAACATCTGAACTATCATTCTGCGAGCTGGTACAAGAACCCACTTGGCTAAAATATGGGACTTCATTTTTAGTGCAATCATTTTTTATATTTCATTAGAAGCAATTTGAGCCTTTTCAGAAACTATTGATCTACATTTGAAAAAAATCTTCTCCTTTATCTGTTGTTCTGACAACCTTTCAAAGAAACATATTTTCCCTGAGGATGGAAGTCATTTAGTTTTTAAATGTTTTCTCAATGAGTTAAGAAGCATTGATTCATTTGACATTTTATATCCACATTCAAAAGTTGCAAAGCTTAATCTTCATTCCTAATCCAAGTAAAACCAATTTGCTGCACCTGAATCTGCTTCAGTTTTGGAATAACACTTACCAATAGTTTGTTTCTTATTTAGAAATCTATCCATTTTATATGAGTGTATATATCTTGGATATAATAGAGTTGAGTCATAGCAGAGACTGTTTTTGACTAGAGGTATGTTTTCTTATACTCTCAAAAGAAATTGCAACTGCTAAGAAATATGACAAGAATATAACAGTAATTAAATAATCATTAAAAATTGATTAAACAATATATATTAGCTTGAATAAATAATCAGTTTTAATGATTAATCACTTGCAATCAACTCCTGTCTGTGTATCTGTTTGTCCATCTTATGCATCTTTAGTGGCTTTCTTCAATCGTGAATTTTTTATGCTCCCATATTTGAAAAATACTGACTTTCAAAGACAGGCAGAAGAATAGCCTTAGAGAAACTCAAAGGTACCAAAGGTATTTTTAAGTGAAGTTTCTCTAAATTCATGAAGAAGTAAATTTAAAGCCAAAAATTAAATAATCACTTATAAAATTAAGAAAAATGAGTACTTCATACTGCCGGACATATTGTTTCAATTCATATTATGAAGTGTAGTTATGTAATTTATGAATTTTGGATTGGAGAATCACATATTTAGCAATTACACACTATTTCATAGATGCATTTCTTTTTACTCCGTGGTTGCCTTTTTCCAGCACATCAGTGCACCTAGGCACACTTTTTAGGAACCAATGGATTAGATTACAAAGTAACCAAAAAATTTAATGAAAATCAAGGAAAATTCTAATAAAGAAATGTGATGTTCGTGCATGTTACTTGAAACAATGGATCCAGCCTTTGCTATAGTCACGCATAATCTAGCCCTGGTTCTTCAGAAAAAATCTCTGGTTTATTCTTTCTCCATATCTCCAGACAATTCAACGCCTTCACTTACACAAAGCTTAAAACACGTTATCAACATTTTATCTAGTTCTGGACTTCTTCCGGCTGTCATTGTTTTTCTTGTACACATCTGTTTCTTCAAGCCACTATCAGTAATTGAATACAACAGTTTCTAGAAACTGTCAACCAAAACTGTCAACATAGGTTTGTTCATTTTTCGAGTTGGTCTGGCTAGCTAAGTATGTATCACATATACAGGCCATACCTACCAATCAAGCTAAAGGGTTGAAAAATTAAATATTTACTTCTTATTATGTCTAAAGAAAACTTTTTTTTGTTCTGTAAATATTCCTCCGACCCTAAAAGGTTTTTAGTGGGGAGATTCAATTTATAATGTAGGTTTATGCTAAATTGATGATCAAGTTTATGTCCAGCAGCATTCAGGCATTTTTTTTGATTCAGACTTCTCTTAGTGATCACTGCACCGCAAAATGTGAAAGATATAGATTATTTATTGATCACCCAAAATCTTATGCTAACATAAGACATTGATTATGTGATGGTTTCTATTGAGTGACTGACCAGGCCTGTTTTGCTTTGTTTCTTTACATCATAGACTGTTGAAGAGCAAATGTTGTAACACTTATACAAGCTTTTCACTATTACACTACTGTCCAGTTTGTTTTTTTTTCCAAGAGTTACCTTTAATTAATAATGTGCAGCGTTTTTCCTTCACAGCATGGGATGCACTTCCTTTATTCACTGGAGCTGTAACTGGGGTTAAATAAGAACAAATGGTATTAATAAATGCAGGACAGCAAGCATGAATCGATGGTCTTTGTTTACAAGAGTATGTTAACAGGTGATCGGATCTAATACAATCAAAACAATGTGCAGCAGGTTGGAAATAGTACCCCTGGAAATTTGAAATTACAGTAGCCCAGGAAATTTGAAATCAGTGCTGAATTAATGAAGGAACCTGGTTTAGAGGTAGTCAGATTAGTGAAAGTCTATTGTACAAGAAGAAGATGTCACTGTTTCACTGAGATAGTAACTAGAAATAGGTTTTATTGATATTATTTGAGAAAAGTATAAAGAAAGCAATCAAGGTTTCATTGCATCTTCTTTTTGCCATTGTTCCTGGGCTTTTATTTGAAATAGTTAACAAAAGATATAGCTGTCACATTGTTATTTCCGGTGTAAGGAATTATGAATAGAACTAGGATGGTACCCATCAAAAATTATTATTTATATTAAATATAGATAAATTTATTCAGTTCAACGTACTCTTCTAACCCCTATTTTCATTCATTTGGTTTTGTGCAGTACTAAAAAAAATAAATTCATTCAGAGAATCTACTAAAATTATTTCTATTGTTTCAATTAAATTATATTAACAATAAACAGTAACAATAATACATGATACTTTACATTATAAAGGGTGTTACGCCAATATGCGAATCTTTGAGATGAATCCGATTTTGGTTCAAGAATACATTATTGAGCTCATTAATTTTATATATCTGTTTGCCTTCGTGTGACAGAAACCAGCCACAAACAGAAAAAGTGACAACAGCTTTTCAACACTTAGATAGATTGCTATTCTATTTACTTAGTCTTCTTTTCGCATTACTCATCATGATATAATAGAACAATGGTTCCCAAACCTTTTTTTGGTTTTGGAACCCTCATGCGAGTTTCCAAAAATTGCTGAATCCATGCATATATTTTACAGACAACTCCCAACCTGAAAATTTTAATGAGACATTAAATGAAACAAAAATTGTTCTAGAGAGAGAATTTATTCATATAAAAACATATAATGAATGAAAAATTAAAATAAAAGACGCTTGCATTTCAACAGAAAGTGATACTTCACATTGCCTGACTCATTTTGAAAATGGTGAATACCATTTTCTATAGAATACATTTTTATTAAATTTTATGAAAAGACAGCTTATCTTGCAGAACCTCAGAATTTTTCCACAGAACCCACTTCAAGAAACATTGTTCAAAGCACAAGACTATATTGAAAAGAACTGTCATAAAACAGGATGCACTAAAAATTGAATTCAGGTTTCCTCAATACAACTGACATTGAGACAACAATTTGTATTTGGTCAACTTGTTTCATTATTCTATACTCGCTCGGTACCAGTTAAAAATTGGGGTTTTATCTTATCTATAGATTATCATTTCAGAATATTTCTACATGATATTTAATTTCAGGATGTGATATCTAATATTTATGAAACCTGCCAAAAAACAGAAATGTTTGTCTTTGTTTTCCCAATTCTGTCCACTTAGGTTCTTTGGCTGCATCAATAACACACAAACAGAAAAAAGTCAGCAGTCAGTCAAATAGGTTTTACTCTCTTCCTCTCTTCAATCAGCTTTAAAGAGGGGGAGAGAGTAAAATTTATGTTTCCACTGAAACGCTTTGGGCTGAACAGACAAATAAACCAACAAACTTGATAGCACTGGTTTTTATATTTATAGACGATAGTAAATACAAAGGCCTGTGTGTTATTCTAATAGATAGATATTTAAGAAAAATATGTTCATTCAGGATCAAATTGGTGGATAGATTAAGAGTTTTGATTTTTTCATTTCTTTATAAAATCTGTGCACCAAAAATTCTATCCATGGAAATTTTACCCAGTAAATTCCACCCATGGACAATTCCTACCATGAATAATTCTATCCACAAAATTCCACACAAAAACCTGACAACATTTAGAATAAAAATTAAAGTCTAAAATCAAATTTTATACTATATGCCTAATAATGTAAAAAAAAGAAGAACCTTGTATGAAATTTTCATGTAATTTTCTTGAGTGCAATTTTTATGGATCTGCAAAAACATCAAACTAACCCTTTTATGGTTGAGGTAATACTTATCAAAAGGCGTTAGTCATTGGATTTCCACTATGTACTTGAATAGTATATCTTTATTCCTCGCAGTACATTCTAACTGCAATTACTGTGCTAATCAAAAAGCATCTAAACAAGGTTATTTGAGCTTCTTAAGCAGCATTCTCACATGAAACTACCTAATGCCTCATAATGGAAAGATTTACTATTTCTACAACAGCATTTATTGCCAGGCCTATCAAAGAAACATAATCCCTCCCTTTCCTTACTCGGCCATGCTGGCCCATGATGTATTGGGAGGAGGTGAATGAAATGGATACAGCCCTTTCCCAAGGGCCTTTGTACTAAATGAGCGCAAACTGTTTCAGCCACAGTTTTAACATGGCTTGCCAATCCCAATCTCCATGCCTTCAACCACTTGACCACCCACACCTCTACAGCGGCATTATGCATTGAAATGTATTCTTCGTATGGCTGAATAATTCTTTGCTCACTTCATGTACGTTTTGGGTTGAAGCATTCACATTTCAATGAAATCACTTTTCCTTGAACAATTATTGCTCTATTTACTCTGCGAGATGTCCAAGAATCAAACAAGGTTTCTTTCATTAATACTGTGCCATTCCACGGAGGTTGGCATTTTCATCTAGTGAGTCTGACCAACTTTGGGAGATATAAGGCTGCATCAATTTATAAATAAAAGATACTTTGACCAAACAAATTCAAAATCTTTATAAGGTTAACATTGTTTGTAAGGGATTTCATAGAACTTGCTAACAAAACATACTGTAAGATATGTTGGGCAAAAGAATTTAATCAAAGATTTCATTTTCTTCAATGAAATACAAGTAGAATGCAGAGATAAAAAAACATTCAGACTCAGCAATATTAATCAAATCAACAATATTTAAAAGGAGGGCAAAATACTGATGGAGTTACCCAATAGTTTTGTGAAAAGAAATCTTGAACGTAATCAGTAATTTTACCTCTTGGCATTGAAGAGTCTTAGTTCTCCTTTACTGATAACTGAACAAATGTCAGCTGTAATTTAAATCTGGTATAGATAAATTAGAGTACTTCTTCTGGCCAACCGACATCCTTGATTTTAATTGAAACAAAAAGATTCAAATGATATTCAATGAACCATTTGCCTTGGCTGGTATGTTTGTGTCTTTTTTCATTCCTTATACATTTTTTTACTTCTGCCAAAGAAGTTAAAGAAGGTGTATTCATATCTGTTTGTTTGTCTACACAATATCCCCAAAAGTTTGCCATAAATTTCAATTAAATTTTGTGAAGGGTGGGCCATAGTCTAAAAAAGAATTGATAAAGTTTGGGGGTGGATCCAATAACTTGCTTCTGATTGAGACATCATTTTTCATGTATCAAGAAGAGGTACACAAGGATCCAAAATGTCAAAAAACAGAACATGGTTACTTTCCCTTCATAGTAACTCTATATGAACAGAATTTTATTCATTTTTAGTGTACTGCATTTACAGAGGTGTGAGCTTTCTGGGTGCCCTCTATTTTATTTGTACACTTAACACTTGACAATCTTTGCATCTAGCCAATACTTTAAAACTTGGCTTATACTTATAATAAACAATCGGCTTATACAAACAAGATTGTGTATCTTCAGAAGGATTCATATATCAATGATGAGACAAAGATCCTCAGGTGACCTCTTCTAAGTATTGCTCATAATAAATACCATAGTGTTCCTCTGCATATTTTTAAATGTCAGGAAATCTTTCAGGAAAAAAAACTACCAACCTTTATTTGTACATCCACCCATTCAACTTCCATTGTTTATAGAAGTGTCTTCCAGTAATCAACTCCTCTCAACAAACACATTTTACTAACATAATGATGGATATTTATGCGAAATCATCATCATCATCATCATCATCATCGTCATCGTCATCGTCATCGTCATCATCATCATCACCACCACCACCACCACCACCACCACCACCACCACCACCACCACCATCATCATCATCATCATCATCATCATCATCATCATCATCATCATCAGTAGTCTTTTATCACCCGTCATTGGATATAAACCATCACCAAACTTCTCTATCATGGGCGTTGTGGAGCCAATACTTTCTGAACCTGTACAGTTCATTTTGTCATCTAATATTCTGCCAACCACAGTCCTGCATTTGATCTCTGGGGATTCACGTTGTGAGTTGTGATGTCCAGTGATTCTCTACAATTCTTGCAACATGACCAGCCTATTGCCATTTGAATTTCCTAATGGATTTCTCATGTCTCAGACTCCTGTATTTTTTTCCTTAATATACCGTGCTGTCTTGTAGTCACTCCACATGACGTTGAGCATGATTCTCTCATATGCAGGTTGCATTGTTCTCAGTTTGAGGGTAAATCTTTTGTTTAGGTTCCATATTTCAACTCCATAGGTGACTATCAAGAGGATGCATAGGTTGTATACTCTTCTTTGAAATAATGGGATTTTCTTGTTCTTGAATGTCGGGCATGCTCTACAGGAGGCTTTCTATCCTAGAGTTATTCCTCACCTGATTTCTTCTTCTTTTGAGGATTCCATGGGGATTCATTGTTCTAGGTTGATGTAGTGGTCTACTTTCTCCAGCTTTGAGTTTTCGATTTTGATTATTGTGCGTTCATATTGACATGTTTGTTATACATGACCTTTGTTTTGCTGAAGTTCATGTGAAGGCCAACTTTTTGCTTTCTTCATTCAGTTTGTTGAGCATAGGTTGGAGGTCCTGAAGGTTCTCTACAAGAAGGACTATGCAAATCTGAGGTTATATAGGTATGCACTGTTTATTATCTCCCCACCTTCCAAGATTACAAGTGTCTTTATTATTATTTGTCCCTAAATCCATATACATTGAATGCAAAATGAATAAAATTAACTTTAAAACTTAATCAGGACCGCTTCTAGGGGAACCTATTCCCCCTCTCCAACCATCCCTTAGAAAGGGGCATAATAACGCCATGTCTCATAGAGATAACACATGGTGACAAGGCCATATAAACATAATACAAAAAATCTTTCCTTAACCAGTCAAATGGACGCAGCATAAATTTTTAACAAAAACAAAAATAGTTTATTGTTATCAAAAATCATCATCAGTCTTTTAATGTCCGTCGTTAGACACTGACCTTCCCCAGGATTCGCCACAATTCTCTATCATGGTTGTTGCGGAGCCAGTATTTCCTGAATTTGTCTCGTTCATCTCTCCATCTTGTGTTCTGTTGGCCTTGGTTTCTCATGTGATCTATGGGGATCCATGTTGTGAGACGTGATGTCCATCAGTTGTCTTTCATTCTTGCAATATGGCCTGCCCATTGCCATTTGAGTTTTTTAATAGTTTCTATGATGTCACGGACTCCTGTTTTCTTCCTGATATATTGTGCTGTCTTGTGATCTCTCCATGTAAGGTTGAGCAGGATTCTCTCATGCGCAGATTGCATACTTCTCAGTTTGTAGGTCTGTCTCTTGGTTAGGTTTATGGAAAATGAAATATCTTAAATATTTACTGCATCATATGATATTAAAGACTAACTTAGAAAGTTGATAATTGATCAATAGTTGCCATCAAAGGTGGCAAAGAGTTCTATCCTTTTTTTATATGTGCATTTGATTGTGTAATCCAGTGCTCTTGGCCATACTTTTTGCATGTAAATTGACATCAGTACTCCACTAGATCCTCTCTAAAAACGTATTTTTCTCATATTGGAAAAAAACTTTTTTGACCTTCCTTGGGCCTTACTTTAACTGTTGTAGTTTATTAGTCACATCTAGATTCTGGAGAATCTACATGATTCTAGATGTTTTCTTGCACTATTTTAGATGTTTTCGAGTGAGAAATGTCAGTGATGTCATAAAAAGAATTTCTTCTAACCATCTTTATTCTTCAATGGAATTTTTTTATATGACTTCAAATTTTGACACTTGTTCAATTATTGACTTTGATCGCAGACCTTTTTTTCTTTTTTCTTTCTTAAATTTTGAGATGTAACAACTATATTTGAGTCTTTCTCTTCACCTTCAAATAGTCATTTTCACCTACATTCTATTGGATAACTTTACATCCACCAATACAAACATTCCTTAAACAGTCATTTTTTCTAAATGCTATTTTTTTAAACTTTTGTTTCTCAACACTATCTCCGATAAAGCCATAAAGATGAAACATGTAAAATAAATTTTCCTAAAAGTCCTAATACTTTGATATTGTCAGATTCTATATCCGTATAACCTACATTCTTCAAACATGGAAGATGAGAAAAACAGAAGCAAAACAACTATTTTGATATAAGGATTTATACAAGAAATTGTGTAGTAACCAACACAGCAAAAAACCTAAGATGACAGAACCCAAATAATATCTGCTTGGTCCATAATGACGAAAAATGTAGAATGTGTGCTGGACTTTTGTTTTTCCACATTATTTTTATCAAGCTGTATTGGCAAAAGATATAGAATGAATCTTCCTAAATGTTATAATACTTTAATATTGCCAGATTCTATATCCAAATTATTCACATCCATTATGTAGTTATAATATTAGCTTTTGGCAGCTTCCAATTCAAAAGAAATCAACTAATATTTTCATAATCATCAATTGGGTAGACGAATCTTATCTATCTTTGATCTTTAATAAGAACTCTTATCTCTTGTGCATTTACCATTTTTTATCAGAAAATATAATTATTTTTCTCTATATACAGATCCTAGACATGTTTATAAAGATAATTTTCAATATGCAACGGAGACTAATTTTCTCTGATTAGTTTTTTCATCCATTCAGTGGTGGCTTTGAATTGTAACAACTCTGGAGGCAAAAAGTAAACCTAAAATGTCAATGTTGTAGATACAAAAGAAATCTTTAAAATCTTATTATTTATGAAGGAGAAGAGTAAGTCAAAGTTTAATAATAATGGTTTACAATGCATCATCTAATAAAAATCCATCTATACTAATATTTGAGCATTTTGTTTGGTTGTTTATGCCTCTTCTCCTCTAAGACTACATAGCCAATTGACCTGATATTTGTCATGGAGAATCAATGAAAATTAACTTCCCACATATGCTAACCTTGAAGGTCATTTGAGGTCAGTAGAGGTCATTCTCTAGCCAATCTTTAATTCTAAACATCAGAAACAAATGATCTTTATACCTGAATTTTTCATCCTTCATTCTTCTTACAAATAGCACACGTATTTCTTACAATGAAGTCAGTTTTGGTGTTTTTGGCTGGATACCATTTTTTTTGCAATGAGACAGGATAAACTGCATTAGTTCTTTTGCTACTAAGTCCCTAGATGTTTCTGTTTAACCCTCTACCTTTTCTCATTTACTTTGTCTTTTATCTTTTGACAAAAACTATACTTGAATCTGTTTATAGTTAGAGGAAGCTACCCTCAACCCTTTCTTTTTTCTCATTGACATAAATTTAACGTAATTCAGTTCATAGTGAAGGCAATGTGGTGCAGGGGTGAAGTGTATGGACACATGACTCTATCCTAAATCAGGTCATTTTCAAAGATGAACTTGAAAATAATCATTCAATTATTTTTTCCGGGCGGGATGAAATATTGTAAACCATTATTAATTTTTTCACTACTATTTAGCATCATCTAAATTTTTTGTTGATTTCTTTGATCACTACTTCAGTAAGGCATTCAACTATGACAGTTAGTAAACAGCACATTCTGGAAGTAAACATTTACGTCTCTATGTAAGAAATAGTTTTTCCATCAGTTATATTGGGTAGGGAAATATAAAGATTTGTCTAATTTGAAGTTATGTTTACTCTCTCACAACATGGGGTATCCCTGGTAGTAGATAAAAAAACATGATTGCTTTACTGATGCAACATAAAAATAAGCATAGCACAGAGATATCAAAAATGAGGAATGGATTTAAAGGATTTGATTGGGCAAAAGAGACGTGTTTGAATCACATAGATAAGTGGGATCAAATTCATATGTACATATTTTGTTTGCAAAAAAGTTTTTTAAAAAAATTGGGAGTTACTTGCCTTACACTAATAAGCAAACAATCCCACTTAAAAAAAACAAAACAGAAATTATCTCCCCTATTTACTACTTCCTAAGAACATCAGAAAAGAAAATGAAGAGTTAATTTTTCTTAGATCCAAATAAGCCTCAGAAAAATGTTCCAGAGCACAATCTTCAGACATCAACTTGATTATGACACCAGAAATGATCAGAAACATGGTTATGACCTAAGAATTTATCCACCCCAAAATTGACTGGAATGAGGAATTTCCATCCTAGCATTCTGAACACTTCACATTTACAACACCCACCTGAGGAAAGCTGTGGAGTACAACAGCAGAAACATTTTATTTCAACCGATGAAATAAGATGAAGAAAACATTCCCTAAAAATCTAGACATAATGAAGATGCCTCATCTAAAAAATTCACAATTAGCTTATTCTTTGTTTTTGATACACACCAAGAAAAATTATGTCTTTTATTGAGTGGTCTGCATTCTGTCTACAGACAATGGAGTGTTTCCTCTAGGCCACAAGCCTGGGTAAAGCCTGTGAAGATCCTGGGAGTCCCGGTTATCAGAACCCCCTCTCAGCCTCACTGATTTAGTTCTGAGGAAAGCATAGAGTGATCTAGTATCACCTTCACTGCAATAGCTGCTGGAAGGGTGTCAAATTGGGTATCAAACTGCCCTAAGGGGGTCCACTCCCAGTTTGGGAATCAGAGTACTCCTTCTCCTACACTGGTTGTCCTCCCAAAGTTAGAGAATCCAATCTGCCCAACTATTTCACCCATAGCTTGAGGCGGGGAGATGGATTCATTCTTGAGGGCATTATTGCGAAGTGAACATAAACAACCCTGACCAGAGTTTGAACTCAGGTCACTGATTCTATTGTCCAGGCAATGATCAACTACACCAGTCTTTTTCTTGTTCCTCCTGTAAAACAGTTATTTTCCACTAGTCCCCTCCCTCAAGCACACTTACCTTTAGAAGCTTTTCATTTTTAACCTCTTTTCCTGCAAAATTATAAAAATATTCTTGGACCCATCCCAAAATTTAATCACTCCCACTGTAAGTATTGGGCCATCCTACCATAAAATTTCATTGAAATTCATTGAGAACTTTTGGAGATGTCATTAATGAATACATATATCTGTGTAGGCAGAGGTAAAACACACAACAGGACAAACATCTTTGGGCATCATGCCATGTTGGGGGTGATCAATCAAAAATTGGAAAAAGGGGTTATCAATGAATATTTTACTTCTCTCACATTTTCTTAGGCTGTTATAACTGAAAAGTCTGAATTCAGACACAAATTAAAAAATCAGTTTAGCATTAATTTACATTGCAAACTGAACCCCCAGTAAAAGACAATTACAGGTGTAATTTTAATTGAAGTAACTGTTTTTTGTAGACATGATAAGAGAGAATATTTAAATTTTCAGCCTTCTAGCTTCATTGGAGAGGCCTATATGAAGGATATATATATTCATACATACATAGCCAGTTAGTCAGCTAGCCAAACTAACTTGATAACTAAAGAAACTTATGTTGATAGAGTAGGTTACAGTTTTCGTTATCAGTTTCTAATAGACCTAGGGTAGAGAACCTTTGCCCTAAGGTATCATGTGATCTTCTAGACTGCATGCAGCCTTGAGGACCAATCAAAGAAGGACTGATTGAAATCGTGCACAGTTACTTTATAACCTGATATACCAATGCTTTCTTATAAAAAGAAATTTCAAACTAGAAAGCATTCTGAGAATTCATATCTCTGCCAATGTCGTTGTCAGGGGGAGTAATTTTGCATTGACCCCAGCCAAAATTTAATTATTTCTTCAAGGCTCTTTGCCTACCCTTCCAAAATGTCATTGAAATTCATTGTAAACTTTTGAAGATATGACTTGGACAAAAGTTTGAATTTTTGGCAATATCATGTAGTGAGGAGCTAACTGTACATGGAATTGCCCAAGAATATAATCACCTCTTCTGTAGCCTATCATCCATCCCTGACCCCCTCTTTATTTACATTGACATTCATTGGAATCTCGCGTGGCGTTATAAGAAGACAATTAATTTGAATGTAGCCATTAAACATGAAAAGGTTCCCTATCTTAGTGATAGACCAGGGATCAGCAACGTCTTTTCGTAATGGCCCACTTTTGATTTTCAAATCTTGCCTATAGCCCAAATGTATATTATATTATATCTTACACGTATAAGAATTTGCCCTTAAGGCCTCTAAATTTTAAATATTTACTCTGCAAGTAAAAAGTGATATAAAAATTTGCATCGAGTGTTTATATTTATTTATACAATCAGTTTAATAACAATTAATTGATGGTTCTCAGATAGACAAGCATCAGTAAAAAGATGGTGGTCTTTCATTGACCTCAGTAAATTTTAGAATGGAAGTTGTTGTAGTAGCAATCATATATCTCTTCAAATCAATGTTCAAGAGATGACTTCTTTGAGAGGATTTAATGTTTTTCATTCATGAAAAAGACGGTTCACAGATATATTATCTTATATATAATGTTTATGTAAGTAAATATCAAACAATTCCTGACACAAAAAACTTTCTGAAAGTCATCGACTGCTCAATGGCTCAAATATGCATGAAATTTTAGGAGTTTTTAGAAAAGATCCAAGGCCTACACAGAGAACCTCAATGACCCACTTTTGGGCCAACCTGTTGCCGACCGTGGTAATAGACCATACACGTTACAAGTTTATCAATATGGCTTGGAAAATGTTTAAACATTAAGCAATATTTGATCCTTTGTTTTTTATCATATGTCAAAAAGAAATCAAAACATGAAATGCCGAACCGTTGCTAAAGTAAATATAAAACAGCTCTTGTTAGACACACAAAAGATGACCAACATCGTTTGGCAGTATGCCATATTGGGAAAATATTGGAAAAGGGTATGATCAATGAATAAGTTATTTCTCTCGCCTCTTGTTGGACAGTGATCACTAAATAAGTCTAAATCTTTGAAAATAAGCTTGAATGCTGGCAGACACTAACCTTGAGACCAATTTAGAATGAACTTATATTGTAAATTTGAACCCAAGAAAAAAACTTTGATAAGGGGGGATTTTCTTATTTAAATATGATAAAGGGTAAATGCTTAAATTTTCAGTCCTGTAGCTCCTATATGCATGATACATACATGGATGGGCATCCAGCCAGACTCATCTGAAAAAGGGAAAAACCTATGTTGAAAGTTACGCTGACAGTTTTTGTGGATGATTTCTAATAAACACTATCCACAGAAAAAATATGTGCATGTAAATATTTTTTATAGACTAAAATCATATTTTTTAAATTTAGTTACAAGAAAACATTAATGGATTAATTTCAACCTTTTTTAGTATGTATAAGGTATATAACTGATGTAATGGTAATGCATGCTGACAACAGAATCATCAACCCAAGTTCAAACTCTAGTCTAGGCTGTTGATGTCAACTTTTCACTAACGTCCTTGGGAAAAGCGTGAATCCATCTTTTCTCACCACCCACTAGCTATGAGTAAAATAGCAGGAAAGAGTAGGCTCTCTAGCCTTGGAAAGACTACCAGTCTAGGAGTAGGACAACTCTGATTCCAGATCAGGGAGGAGAGTCCCTTAAGCTTGTTTAATATCCAATTTGACATCCTACTGGCAGTGCTGCAGCCAATCTGATGCCAGACGTATCGCTCTCTGAATTCCTCTAGAATACATCAGCAAAACTGATCGGGGAGTTCTGAAAACTGGGCGTCCTGGTATCTCTGTATGCTTAGTCCAGGCACGTGCCCTGGAGGTGATATTCTATTGTCTGTACAGACAGAACAGAGGCCATTCAATCCACAAGAAGAAATATGAATGAATCTATTAAAACAACGCTAAGAGCGATAAGCTGACCATTGATTAATAATTAAGTTGGAAGACCTGTATGTATTCACTTATGTGCATCTGTCGACACAAAGTCTCCAAAGGTTCTGAATGAATTTCATCTTATAGAAGGATGGACAATGGGTAAGGGAGAATCGATTCAATTTTTTAGGGGGATCCAGGGATTTTTTTTTAAGGGGATCCAGGGATATATTACATATATCAAGACATTAGTCCAAAATATACTAAGAAAATCAAAATTTATACACTTATATCCACAGCATCGTATCTATCTATGAACTGATTTTCGTTCAGGTTTTAGAGAATGATATTAGCATCGCAATGCTCTCTGAGTTAATCCCAGTTCTTACTAAATTAGTATTCTATTGAGTGAAACATCAATACAAAAGTATAAAAAAGCACAGCTTATAAGTATGTTATATAATGCTATATCTCTAAAAAGTAAATTAAAAAGATAATACTTTCTTGTAGTTTCCACAACAATATTGTCAGGATCATACTAAAATATATCTTAAGAATTGAAAATATGGTATTATGATAAAATAAATAAGTTGCTTTTGTAACTTCACATGCACACACACACACAATATACGTATATGAATATATATATAATTGAAATTTGATATTCACATGAGTGAACACTCAATGGAAATGATATGAACAACGAGTCATGTTTGTCGTTGTACTTATTGATCTTTCATCATCAAATATATTTTTTAGGTAACCTAAATAAGTAAGACCTGTATTTCAAAAGAATAAACAATGTGGAGTATAAAATAACATCCATATACAATACATTACGATAATACCCTATATGAAATAACAAACTACACGTGGTACGAAATAAGCTATATATTAAAATCATAGCTGAATGGTTTGATTAACACTGCTGGGGTGCTATGTCAATATAACTGTTTCATTTTTAAATCCCCAAAATGATAACATGGTAAACAACTGATGATCGCAACAAGAGAAAATTTACACATAGTGTCACAACATCAAAGTATATGTAAAACATCAGTAAACAAAAAAAAACACTGAAGATATTACATATATATATATATATATATAAATATATATATATATATATATATATATATATATATATATATATATATATATATATCTCAAAACATAGCTGAAAGGGAGGTGGTGTTTGATCAACACAGCTGGGGTGTCATATTTATAAAACTGTTTTATTTTTAAAATCCCCAAAACAGTGACATGGTAAACAACTGATGATCTCAACAAGAGAAATTTTATACATTGTGCCATGATAACAAAACATATGTAAAATGGAAAAAAACACTGGAGAAATAACATAAATCGACAGATGTTGGGAAATAAGTGACTGAAGTGACACAAAAAGATTTTTGAAAATGTTTTTTTAAAACTATATATATATATATATATATATAAAAATATATTCATAAACATATATGTATATAAACATATATATGTATAGATATATTCAGGGTTGAGCAGCCTTTAAGTGAGGTAACTTGTTCATTGTAAGCTTATGCAATGCTCTTCCATAGGAATAGAGCACTCTGGTGGATGGGGAATATATGCGTAAATAAATATATTGCCTAAATTCAACCTTACTGACCGTCCAGTTCCGTGGAGCAGGGGTAGGACACCAGCCCCTGGGTCTGAACCGAAGGTTTCAATCCTACCTCATGGGACTGGATGGGATAATGGATAGTCTATAGCCACACTGAAGAGTTGTAATACAACAAAACAGCTGTCTGTGGATGACACAATAATATATATATATATTCATATATATATATATATATCTATATATATATATATATATATATAGAAAGTCAGTTATATATATATATATATATATATATGACTTTCAATTGCATTCTATATTCCTTCATTTTCAATCAATTTGCAAATAGTAATTCAATTATAAAAGAAACTTGAACCACTCAGAGATCGCATACCTCTAACAACATCATGTCAGAGAAAGAAATTGCGCATGGATCTTCCCCAAAATTGAATCACTTCTTTCATAACCCATTGTCCACCTTTCACAAAAAATAATTGATATTCATTGAGAACTTGTGTGGACAGATATGGGCATAAAATTTATGGAACAAAAAAGAGAAAAAAAAACTGAGGAATATCTTTCAATCAAAAAAGAATTCCTGTATCCTCTAAATATATCTAACAACTTCCTCATCAAAATCCAAAAACTTCAGGAAAACTTGATTGAAATTCATTGGGTATATTCCAAGATACTGTGTGGACAGTCAGACAGATTGCAAGACAGACAGACCGATGTTACTGAATACATCATTATCATCATCATCATCATTATAATCAGTCTTTTAACGTCCGTCGTTGGACATAGACCTTCCCCAGGATTCGCCACACTTCTCTATCATGGGCATCACGGAACCAGTATTTCCTGAATTTGTCTAGCTCATCTCTCCATCTAATATTCTGGCAGCCTCAGTTGCGCATGTGGTCTCGGGGGATCCATGTCATGAGTCACGATGTCCATCGGTTGTCTGCCATTCTTGCAACATGGTCAGCCCTCTGTCATTTGAGATTTTTAATGGATTCTATGATGTCCTTGACCCCCGTCTTTTCCCGGATGTACTGTGCTGTCTTGTGGTCTCTCCATGTGAGGCCTAGCATAATTCTTCCATGTGCACGTTGCATGGTTCTCAATTTGCGGATCTGTCTCTTGGTTAGGTTCCATGTTTCAGCTCCATAAGTGACTACAAAGACCTAATAAAGAGTAAAATTTTCAGCTTTCTATCTCTCTCTCTCTCTCTCTCCCTCTTTATATATATATATATATATATATATATATATATATATATATGTATATATATACATATATATATATATACATAGTCAGACAGACAAACCAATTTAAAAACTGAAGAAACCTATTTTGACCGTTGTCATGGCAGTTTTGGTTGATGGTTTCTAAAATCATTGTCATCAGTTTTAAAAATAGCCTTCCATTTTATCAGGTCGGACAATGTCATCTGCGTATTTGAGGTTATAGTTACCTATGGAGCTGAAACAAGGAACCTAACCAAGAGACTGACCCTCAAACTGAGAACCATGCAATGTGCATATGAAAGAATCATGATCAACTTCACATGGAGAGATCACAAAATAGTGCAGTATATTAAGGATGAAACAGGAGACCAAAACATCATAGAATCCATTAGAAAACTCAAATGGCAATGGGCTGGTCATGTTGCAAGAGTGGCAGACAATCACTGGGCATCAAAACTCAATATGTGGATTTCTAGAGATTACATGCAAAACCATGGCCAATAGAATATAAAATGGCAAGATGAACTAGACTAGTATTGGCTCTGTGATGCCCATGATAGAGAGATCTGGCGAATCCTGGGGAAGGCCTATCTCCAATGACGGACGATAAAAAGCTGAGGATGCTGATGATATCTGGCTGATTTTTCATGAACACAGAGGATGCAGAATATTCATACGTGTTCAGTAGTTTTTTCCTTAATCTTGATTTTTTGGTTGTTTTTCTCACAACTTGATGACTGCAAATCAACACCAAAGATCAGGAATAAAGATTAAGCTTCTGGTGAGATTTGAGGTAAATAGTTGGTTTACAGGTGCGATTTGATTTCTGCTTGCAATGACAGCTTCTCTGGCAGAGTTGTCAAAGCAGCTGGGCATAAACCAGGCTTCCCTCAAGCAAGGGGTACATAAGACCATATCTCACAAAAACTAACTCTATTTCCAGTCTGAGCTGTTGGATTACTGCCGTAGAGTGATGGCCTGAGTTGAGTTGCGATAAAAACAACCATAAAATTCGGATGAAGGTGAAAAGTTGTCAGAAGAAATATTGGGTTACAATGCATCGTCTGATAATTAAAAAAAAGATTTTTGAAAATTTGTTTAGTAATTTTGCTTGGAATTTTATTTTTCTACTCATTGCACATCTGACATCTTGGATATGTGTAATTGATAATCTAATCTTTGTCTTGAAAATTTGCCCCAAAACATAAAATTTGATATCTTCTCCTAGTTCGCTAGCTTATGATGATTGCCTGTTATTGACTTCCTGCTTGTCTTAGATTAGATTAATATTGAATCAATACAGTAATGCTGCTTATCATTGAAACAGAAGCTGTAATCACAGTGTTTTTGGAAGTTATTTCTGGAAATGCATATACTCCTGCTCACAACTACTACAGCTTTAAGTAGCTGAAAAATTTAGAGAAGTGAACATTAACTACCTTTGCTCAGTGTATGTTATGGCATGTGTGCCAAATATAGCAGTATATTTATTAATTGCCACTACCTTTGTGACTAACTGGATATAGAGTTGCATATACACATTTATATATATTATCCATCTTTTCTTCCAGAACAGTTCTTTGTAGCCAAAGGTATTAAATTAAGATTGATTTGAAACCTAATGATAATAATGTGGGGTCAGCATTCACGCTCACCCTGATAGTAATCATCAGATTTCCAAATATCAATCAATCTATCTATATCTTATGAATATTTGGGAAACTTTAAGGGTATATCCATTCTCCCCAACTAAACAGTGCTTTGTAGACAGGTATTAAACTAATATATCCCTATAAAATTTGCCCACTTAAAGAATGCATTAGACACTGGCTGCTATAAATATGGTCAAAAGACATTTCTTTCCTGCCATGGAAAATGACTTTTCATGGGGAAATCAATACTGTTTTGTTATGCCAAATATGCATGCATTAACACGAATTCCAGGCCATTTATAGCTACTATTTTTTTTTTACAGGGTATCATTGAACTATGGTTTAACTACTTGTGTCAACCATACTGTTGGAACCCTCTTACAAAGGGGTAGCAGACCCCCATAGATATCTCAAACATCTGTTAGGTGAAAGAAATTCCAATTAAACCTGAAACCATGGGGCCTCGCTCCTATCCATACCACTACAGAGGACCATAGGATGCATACCCTTGGTTTCAAGGGTGGAGTACATTGAGCTTCACCTTAAAACTTGAATGAACAGGTCAAGCGGATATTCTGTGTATAGGACTCACCATCCAACATCCTGCTCTTGTGGAAAACCATCTGAAAATCTTCATTCACAAAGCCAAGCCATTCATTTATTCATTCATAGCTACTTTTTACCCTGAGCAATGCAGGGCATTCCATTATGATATATATATATATATATATATATATATATATATATATATATATATATATATATATATATGTATATATATATATATATATATATATGTATATATACATGTATATATATATACATGTATATATGAATATATACTTTGAAAGAAAGTGAAGACAGAATGGACACTATTGTTTATTCAGATTTGACATTTAATGAAAATT
>OY735243.1:5400644-5403144 GCA_963457665.1 Thysanoteuthis rhombus | reverse complement strand
GTTCCAGCACTCCAGGCCATACCATTTTGTATACAGACTTGAAAACTGGCATCAGTGCTCTACAAGACTCCTAAAATTGATTTTTTTCTTTTCAGGGGGAGAAAAGTATTTTGACTTTTTGGGGCCATACTATTAATATCATTTATATTCTCCAGAATCTAGATGTTCCAAGATGTTTTTTTCATTTCTATTTTAGATTTTTTACAGTAGAGAACACCATTGATGTCATAAATAGAATTTATTCAGACCATATTTATTTTCTGTGGGAATTTTCTTACATGACTTCAAATTTTGATGCTATGATTTTTCAATCATTGATTATGATGGTAAGTCATTATTTTTCTAAAATTTTTTGACTACTTTTTACCTTCATCTTAATTTTATCAATTGCTTTTTATTGCAACTAATGAAATTAAGATTAAGTAAAAAGTAGTCACCAAATTTTAAAATAATGGTTGTCTAAAATCATCTGAAAAAATAGATCTTTTATCTAAAATTATCTTTAAAAATACTAGTGCAAGATTTATGCATTGTTTGACCTGAAATGACCATAAAGATTGGTTTTTCCATTTATGAGATGCGTATTGGAGTAGCAGTTACAAGAGTGGAAAACAAGAGTTAGAGTTTTAATCAAGGCTATTTGCATTCATTTCACACTAGTATCATTAGGAAAGGCATGAATCCAATCCTCCCTCCAAAGACAAATAATAGGGTAGTTGAAGTCCTTAAGCTACGTTAGGCAATCCACATAAAAAGTTATTCTGATGGAAAAATCTACCACTTAGCAGTTGCCATAGCTGGTCCTAGACCCCAGTAAAGTAGGAAAGTAAAACCTGTAACCATATACCATAGCAGAGTGGTTAGGGTTCTGTGCTCAACAAGGAGTCTACGGTAATATACAAATTTTATTTTTGTATATGTAACTATGTTGGTAATTTGAAAATTGGGAGGTGAACAGATATCTGAGAAAAAAACTGTTGTTACATCACAGAAATTAAAAAAAATTTTTTCCCACCTTCTAATGGTCAAATTACCAACATTCTATCGGATTAGCTCACATCCACACAACAAACATATGTAAGTATGTGTATCATTGATCTAGCCCAGCAGTATGGAAACTTTGAAAACTTGAGGGACACTTCTATAAAGGAAATATTCTGGCAGACCCCTATTTTGAGTACTTAGTTTTTAGACATCAATTGATAAACTACAATAACATACAATTTTTTACAATAAAAGAAAGTTCATTTTAAAAGTATCACATCTATTCAAATCGTAAAACATGGTACAGGTCTGCGTACCATAATTATATTTTTTGATAGCTGAGCAATGGATGATGAAGTTGATGACCCATATGAAAAACATAATATGTCAAAAATGTTGCTTGTTTTCTTCTATTTTCAATGTTTAAATAAGTAAACGAAAATTGGCCAATTTCGAAAACTTAAAAAAGATGCATGTTTTTGAATGAAGATAGTTAAAACTCATCAGCAGCAGCATTTTCCCCAAGATTCACCAGATCTCTCTATCATGGGCATCGTGCAGCCAATACTTTCTGAACTTGTCTAGTTCAACATGCCATTTCATATTTTGCCAACTGCATTTTCACATATGATCTTTGGGGATCCATGCTATGAGATGTGAGGTTCTTTATTGTGTTTACAAAAAAACATTTCTTTTTGTTTTTTAAAAAAACCCTCTCAATAGGATATTAGTGGGGGGTTCAATTAGCAATGTAAGTTTACACTGAATAGGTCCTCTAGTTAATTCATGCTCATTTTCCAAAAATTCAAACTTTTTTATTGATCACTACCAAACAAAAAGTGAGAAAAGTTACTTATCCATTGATCACCACTCTTTCCAATTTTTTAATTGATCACATATGTAAGTATGTGTATCATTGATCTAGCCCAGCAGTATGGAAACTTTGAAAACTTGAGGGACTGCTGCAAAATATCATTGGTCTCATGACTGTTTCTATTGAGTGACTAACCATACCTATTTCAATGAAATTTGAGAAGTAAATTCTTAGTAACTGTAGATAATTAGAATTGGCAAAATGTAACTTTCAGTGTCCTGAGATTCAGATTTTCTGAAATGGATCTGCACAGGAAATAATTGATTTTTCTATGAGGTGGTTTCTTGAGGAAAAATCACCAAGCTCATTATATTTTGACTATTGTTTTCCAGTTGATTCTTTTCTTCGACTAAGGATTGCTGACGCATATAGATTGGTGAAATTATAAAGTAAAAAGCTGATTGTTCTTGCTAAGTAGATTATATTTTGAGAAAATGGGGAAGAAACAGGAGAGAGGATAATATTACTTATTGTGCATTTGTCAAGCATATTTATTTACCCCATTTTAATAATGATATCAACTTTCATAGTAAGATAAAGTTATGAATAATCAAAGTGAAATAGCATATAGGATTTATCACAGCTTTACTCCGATAAACGCCTATGGTGCTGGAACATGGAATCTAACCAAGAGACTGACCT
>OY735243.1:5365644-5395644 GCA_963457665.1 Thysanoteuthis rhombus | reverse complement strand
ACCATTACCAATATCCTTAAAAAATTCACACCCTTAGCAATATCCTTAAGAAAATTGCATTTGTGCATCTATTTAAAAAAATTTACTATAATGAATATCAAAGTATGACTTTCACCTTAATTGATGTTGCTTTTTATTACAACTAAACTCGAAAATCAATAGTGTTGATCAAAATAAAGGATAACTTCCAGGCAAGAATTAAGCCCATGACTCTCTATGCCTGAGGGTGGCTTGCTTAACCTGGGACAGTTTTTATCAGTTCTGATTTACTGGAATTCAGTGGCAAGTGAGAGTCCAAATCAAATCCTTGAACTCAATCACTTTCCCTACATCCTCTGCACCATGTTTGTTATTATCTTTGGTTCAATATCGGTATTCCTATTTTATTTTATAAGATGAAGTATTGTAAATCATAATTATCAATGTTTTGTTTCTATCATTACTTCATCCGATAGAATAACTAAAAATGAAATAAAATTGGAATATCAATTCATGAGTTCTGAAAAATTGAAAGAAATTGAATTAGGCAGGAAGGAATATTAATGGATATTTCTAACAGGAAGTATTTTTGTGCAGTTTATAAAACTAGTAAAAATGTTTCTTCATAAAGCTAATACATTTGTCAAACAAGTCTTGCTGCTGCGGGGTCAAACTTCACTCCAGCTCCAATTCAGACTGAAAATGATAACTGTAACTTTTGTATTGTATTTATAATGAATACAAAATTATAAAAGTATATATATTTTCTTGTATAAATGTATTCATTCATTAGAATGAAATAAGCCCATGTGTTTCTGTATGATAATTTTTTGTTAATATTAAATATAAACAGGTCTGGTTGGTCAATCAATAGAAAGTGTTGTATGACCAATGTCTTTTGGCAGCATGCCATGTTGGGAGTGATCAATCAAAAAATTGGAATGAAGGGTGATAAATGAATGTTAATTTAGCTCAGTCAGCAAGACAGTCTGGTGGCAATTAGTTGGTTGTGAGCTCAATGAAGTAGGGGAATGAAGATTTTATATATCAGTTTACAACCCTCATTAGGGCGAGGATTGTTGTTTTCATTTTTTTTACTTTGTTTTCCTATTATAACAACAACAAATCCAAACTTAGTACATAGGTTTGACAATAATAGATCATTGTTTAAGACTGAAAATATTATCTTATTCTTACTGTATTATTGAAATCAGAATTATATGATATTGTATTCTTAAATTACAAAAGTTGCACTGGAATTCTCACAGGTTTTACCATTATCAGCCGTAAAAGTATTGATTCATTTATATACATACATACACTCACATATATGCATGCATAAATAAATGTATAAACACTTATGAATATACAGATATATATACACATGCATAAATGTATTCACATGTATGCAATGAACACAATCATAAACACATTCACATTTTTACCCATATGTATAAACCTATATTTTCCTCCTTTCTCAACATATCAGAAAACAGGTCTGGTTAGTCACTTGGTAGAAACAGTCACATGAATAATGTACTTTGGCAGCATGCTTTGTTGGGGATGATCAATTTTAAAAATCGGAAAACGGTAGTTATCACTGCTGGATACAAAGTAAGGGATCAATTTAGCATAAACTTACATTGCAATTTGAAACCTTTACTAAAAACCAATTCAGAGGGGAAATTTTCAAAGAACAAAAGAGCTGTTTATTCTAGACATAATAAGGAGTAAAAGCTCTGTTGGTGCACCCTGTACACATGATACATACATTCATGGATAGACAGTGAACCAGCCAGCGAGGCGGACTGACTTGAAAACTGAAGAAACCTGTTTTGGCAGTTTTGTTTGATGGTTTCTAAATATCTATGTATTTACAAAGCTAACTAATATACATAAAAATCTTTTATTTTATAGATTTTTTTGCTTACTTCACTGACATTGCTTTAAGTAGACACACTTGAACTGGACTGTATAAGCTGCAATATGGATTAGAGAGAGTAAAGCTGTTGATGAGGAAGAGGAGGAGGATAACATTTGTACAATAATACAATAATATAAAATTCTTGACAATTAAAGCCCAGCTCAGATTTCTTTAAATTTGACAGTGAGGTTGAAGCTCACTTCCATTTGTTCCTGTGGCTAAGAGAAATCAGCAGTCAGAAACTTTTAGGAGAGTTGGGCCCAAAACCAACAGGTGTGGCAGATTAAGCTCACAACATGGGCCAATGCAGAAGAAGCCAGAAGAATTGCCAAAGTTGAGAGTAAACACATACCAAACAAGGCCTGAGCTCCTATTACTCCATTTACAGAGTCTGCAATCATGTGTCCCATTTTACAGAGAGATTTCAGAGCCCGGTTGAAGCTCATCAGCCACCTTTGAATCCAACGCAGTGGCTGAAATACTTGGAAATAAAGTTATGGTCATCTTTGACTATGAAGGATGAAGATCATCAGCATCATCATTACTGATAAATACCTGTGTATTTCAATACACGCACACACACACACACACACACACACGCACACGCACATGCACATACACATTCATTTATACATATAATGTTTGCATTTAGATATTGATCTGAAAATTGCATATAAACAGGTCTGGTTAGTCACCCAGTAGAAACTGTCACCTGACCAATGTCTTTTGGCAGCATGCCATGTTGGGAGTGATCAATCAAAAAATTGGAATTAGAGGGTGATAAATGAATGTTCCTGTTCTAACCTTTTGTCGGATCATTGAAAAGTTTGAATCTTTAAAAAAACAAGCAAGAAAATTAGTGTTCAATTTAGCATGAATTTACATTGTAAATTTAAGCCCTCTGTGTTTTACTTAACATAATAAGGGGTGAATGTCGAAATTTTCAGCCTTCTAGCTTCATTGGGGCTGCCTGTACACATGAGATATACATACATAAATATCCAGCCAGACCTACTTGAAAACTGAAGAAATATTGACAGTTTTGGTTGACAGTTTCTAATACATACCTTGGATACCTATATATATTTCAACACACATATATACATATACATTCAAGCAATAATATATATAGTGTTTTCATCTTGGTGTGAAAATTGTGCATACATACTTACATTGTAGATGGATGGCTATATCAATAGTCAGCAAATGCAGATTGTGTTTATATACTGCAATAAACGAGCAGACTTCAATTTCTTTGGGAAAAATGTCTTGGTAATTATCTTATTTTTTATCTATTTGTGATCATTTTTGACATTTTCTTTTACTGTTTTTTTTATTGCCAATAAACATCAGTCAATACGGCAAAAGTGTCCAGAAAGAAACCATTCAATAAATTTAAAAGCAGTCTTAAACTATACTGCTTCAGTGTAACAGACAAAACAAAAAACATTCTTGAAGATTGGTAAAAAGGGATAAGGAAACAAAAAAATATTCGTCAACAAACATGAAGGAGTAGCCATTTGCAATGGGCCAGTAAAGACATGACTCATTATTTCTAACACCCCTCAGGTATTGATGTGAAAATTGCATGTAAACAGGTCTGGTTAGTCACTTAATAGAACCTGCCAAATCATCATAAATAATTGTCAGAATACATGAATAACCAAAAACCAACAAAAGTGTTTGAACTGGTTTGTTGTGGGTAACGGTGATTAATAACAACAAAAACAATAACAGTTATATACACAACAGACCAGATATATGAGAAAAGCTGTTTTTTTCCAACCTCCAGGTGACCAATGTCTTTCGGCAGCATGTTATTTCATTCAAAATATTCCTTATTTTTATTAATAAAGGAACAGGGATGAAAAGAATTGATATATTGATAATTGAACCCCCCCCCCCAACTAAAACCCCATTTTTAAAGGGAATTTTTTTTTTAAATTGTCATTTTCCCCACTCATTTAGGGGTGTGCGTGTGTCAAAATTTCAAGTTTCTGCTATGAACAATTAGGGCTGGACAAAGTCCAGATACATAGACACATAGATATATAGATACATATAAATGTCAGAGCACTTGAATAACCTAAAACCAACAGCAATCACAATCTATAAACGAGTGTTGTGGGTAGCAGTTATTAAAAATTACAGGTTATTGACCTTCTATCCAAAATCATAGATCTAAATTTAGATATAAAATATCCAACTTGGCAATAGATCTGAACATAGTTATAAGATATCTAATTTGGCAAAAGATCTAATTGTAGATATAAATATCTAAATTGGCAACATTGAAGAGAAACTTTGTAACATTTATTATCGTGTGAAGAAAAGTATACTATTTGTATATAAAATCACCCATTAAATAATCATATTTACTCAATATATCAGTCATAGACGTTTGCCTTCGTGTAATAGATATCACAATTCTTTCGAAACTCATTTACATTTGCTGATAGCACAGCATATTCTGGTTCTCCAAAATCGTGGTTTCGAACAACAGATTGAAAATTACTATTACCTGACAATTATGGTAGGTTGCACTGCATACCATGAAGTCCGCTCCCTTCCAAAAATGCACCTTTGGAATAGACTATGCATTAGTTTAATACAATTAGAAGAGATTACATTTTGAAAAATTAACAAGCCATTTTAGCAATGATTTTATCATATATTCTAATACCCTCCAACTTTTAATATAAAATTTACTTTAATAATTTTAAAGCAATTGTTGGGATATTTTACTGAAATTTCAGATATGAATACAGCAATAGCTAGCATAGTGCATCCAGTGCAATTGACAAAATGGCCGTACTATCAATCTGTTTTGATCAGTTGTTTCAAAAGGAAAAATGATGATTAGTCCGAGTCACAAATGAAAATCATTTTTGTTATAGAAAAATACCTGATAATGTATCATTTATATTATATATTGATAGAGCATCAGGATTTCAAAACTAAGACAAATCAAATTGAAAGTTTTTTTTTTAAATTCACTTTTAATGGATAAATTTGTCCAATGTTGATCGCACCATTTTTTTTTCCTCCTTTTCCTTCAATAATTCCTGAAATCCGGAAAATTTTTTAAAGTTTTTATTTTTTGATTAAAAGTAAAAATAAGATGAAGTATTTTGTTTGAAAATCAGATGCCAAATGTAGACTATGTTGCCTATGATGGCCATAGTCTGCAGAACATAAATAAAATGACACAAAATTTTTTTCCAAAATAACAGATTGTAGTGAAAAATACATTTTTGAAGAAAAATTATCTGCACTGAATGAGTCATTTTGCACTAATTGAATCTTGAGAAACAAATTATAAACCGCACTGCTGCAAATCATGCACTGATTGAAGCCAAACTGTGCGAGGCATGATTATACTTTCATAGATTAAATCTCTTGTTTTGATATATCCTCAAGTATTTCAGATCCCATTGTATGTTTACAATAACTTTTTATTTGAGTGTTCAAATGAATCTTGGAAATCTAAGAATTATTTATATATGTATTAGAAGCTATCATCCAAAACTGGCAACATGGGTTTCTTCAGTTTTATTGATCACCTACAACACAGCATGCTGCCAAAAGAAGATTGTCAAGTGATGGTTTCTGTTGAGTTACTAACCAGACCTAATCATTGATTTTTATTTCATTCTAATTTCAGTGGCTTTTTATTACAACTTGCAGACTGTCATTCTACAATCATTAATAAGCAACACAGATCAGAAATAAAGAGTAAGCCTCAGCCTTATTGATTAGGCTAGGGAGGCTGCAGTCATTCCAATCTGACCATATTGCTATTCTATATATTCCACAAACATTTGATATATTGCCATTTTTTTTAAATTTATATACACTGATAGTATTAGTAGTAATATCGTTTTGAATTTCCTAGATGGGGCATATACAATTATTATTGATTTTTGACTGGGATTTCTCTCATCTTAATCTAAGGTGTTTTTTATTTGAATCCCAGATTGTCATTCTATGATTGTGATTTTCTCTCATCTCTGTTTCAAATGCTATTTATCCTTATTCCCATATTGTCATTCCATGATTGTTATGGGTAGTACCAGAGGTTTATTCTTTATTTTCAATAACTGCTGCTTACCAGTAATCGTGGAATAACAATCAGGGAGTTGTGATGAAAAACAGCTGTAATTAAGATGAGAAAAATATGAGTCAAATACAAATAATGATGGAGAACAATATCCTGGTTCATATGTCACCAATAAATAGTAAAGCATCCTGTTTCTCAAGAGACAACTCCAAATAGAGTATGGAGGCTGGTAATGAAGTCCCGGTTCCAGTTGCAAGGGTCAGCTTAGTGATCCGTGCAAGTCTCAATTTCAGTCAAGACCAGACTTCATTCCTACAATTTTTTATAACCACCCCCTTGGCTGAATGCAAGTACACTGAAAGGATATTTCCAACCAAAGCACACATCTTAGAATGTACTCAATTAGCTGCAGAGTGTACAGGGAAATTTGTCTAAATGAAGAGTTTTCCACACTCTTTGCTCATACCAGGAATCGAACCCAGGAGCTCCAATGCAGACATGGTAACCATTACTCTATTCGAGCAGATATATAGCTAGATAAATCTTCAAAATATTATACAAAACATTAATATAAGGTAAAACTTGATCGGCTGTCGAGAGAAGTTAGGAAAGGAAACTGGTTCCCAACCCGCTCTGTTTCTACAATGACGCATGCTGTTATGCATGGAATAATGAAGTCATTTGCCATGAAAGTTTGTCATTTGTTCTTTATTCAAATATATATAGGATACTCAAATTAATGAATCCTAAGGACATCAGAAGCCTTTGCAACACATAATAATTTGACCTCAGAATTCTGTGAAATGAATCATTTCAAGGAAAATGCCTAGTTCTAGTTAGTCAAAAACAATACAGCCGATCTAGTAGCAAGTAAAAAATTTAATTAAACCCAGATACTCAGGTGACAAAGTTCAATTGATCTGAGATCTTATTGAGTGAATAAAGGTCTACTATAATAAATGTACACTTTACTTGAGATAAAAATCTGCATAGATTGTCTAATAATTATGTTTACCTTTGAAGTGCATTTCTGTGCTTGTCAGTAAATGCCTGACTGCAGAGATTAACACCACTCGCAAAAACTCAATTAAATAGAGCACACTCCTGTGAGAAATCACACATTAATCCCCTTACTCCCAGCTCAAAGACAGAAGGCTTACTCAAGAGGGAGGATGTTACATGACTGTATTATTATTCATACTACATTGATACTAACAAAATTATGTCTTTTCACTTTTGATGTATTCTAATACCCTCCAACTATTGATACAAAATTTTGTTCATGCACTATAAAATCTATTCTTAAACTAAATACACATGTCTCCATCTTGTCTTTATCTTCTATTATTATCAAATCACAAATCATCAGTATTCTATCCATCAACTTATAACAGTTGATTTTATCTCCTTCAATGGAGCTCTTAGAATCATTTGTGCTTTCACACATTTCAACCTATTTAAGACATCTCTCTTTCAACAATTGGAGCTATTTTTTTACTTCTGCCAATGAAGATGGAAGATGTATATATATCATGTTTGTCTGACTGTCTACACAATATCTTCAAGAGTTCTCAATGAATTCCAAAGATATGTTATGGAAGGTTGATGTATGAGCTCAGGAAGAATTGATTGAATTTGGGGGCAGACCAAAGAATTCTTTATCATTTGAGAGATATTTTTCATTTTTCTTTTCATATATCTATATATATGATCTCTCATGTTTTTCCTTGTAG
Source organism: Thysanoteuthis rhombus (assembly GCA_963457665.1). Classification (NCBI taxonomy): domain Eukaryota; kingdom Metazoa; phylum Mollusca; class Cephalopoda; order Oegopsida; family Thysanoteuthidae; genus Thysanoteuthis; species Thysanoteuthis major. The sequence goes on along the minus strand of OY735243.1, from coordinate 5,387,948 downwards.
TATCTCCAAAGATTTTCAATTAATTTCAACGACATTTTGTGGAACGGTTGGCCTATGGGCTAAACAAAAATTCATTAAATTTGGAGTCAGGTGCAGAGATTTCTCTCAGAAGAGAGATATTTTTCTTATATAGAGACTAGTCAAAATATAGGGAAAACAAAACTTACAGTTACCTCCCTTCCACTATTAATTACATATGAACTGATTTTCATTCTGTTTTTAATTAATGTACAGCATTTGCAGAGATATGCCCTTATTGATAGCTGTGTAATTTAATTAAGTGTTGATTACTTTCATCTTGAAATCAAAATGATTTGTAGAACATTTTGAGTGACTTAGTCAATGAACTTAAAAGGCATGATCTTTCTAAAAGTTTCAAGCCTATCATAGTGGTGGATAAGAAAAAAAACAATATTGTCATCAACATCAACAGAATCAGCCTTTTAGTGCCCGTCATCGGACAGAGGCCTTCCCGGATATTCACAAGACCCCTCTATCATGGCTGTCACATAATCAGTACTTTCTGAATTTATCTAATCTATCACGCCATCTAATTTTTTGTGGGTCACAGTTCAACATATGATCTCTGGAGATTCATTCTATGAGTCATGATGTCCAACAGTTGTTTGCCATTCTTACAACATGACTGGCCCATTGCCATTTGAGTTTTCTAATCGTTTCTATGATATCTGGTTGTTCTCTAACATACTGTGTTGTCTTGAGATCTCTCCATGTGATGTCTTACATGACTCTCTCTTGTGCACGTTGTTTGAGGACCAATCTTTTGGTTAGGTTCCATGTTTCAGCTCCATAGGTAACTCTCAGTAGGATGCATCGGTTGTAGATCTTTCTTTTCCGGAATAATGTACAGCAGGTTAAAGGAAAACTTGACCAGAGTCCAATGTCACTCATAGTAACGTAAATAATATAAACATAGAAACAGTGACAAAAATATATAAGAGAAAAGCTAAGAAAAGTTAATGAAGAAAAGAATGACTGAAAATGGCTCGTAAAAATAATTCAAGTAAACTAATGAAATGGTCTCCAACCTTTTTCACAATCTGAACCCTAAATATTACTGAGAGACTTAAAAAGAACCCTTAAACCTGATTAGAGAAAAAGGATATACGAGACACACACATTCAGTGATGTATTTTTAAGTCTAGTATGATCAAAACATGACGTTTGATTGATTAAAATAGCTAGTTGTGAATTAATAATGAAAGTTAATATAAAGAAACAAAATTATCTTATTTCATGGTTTTCGCAAGCATTCATTTTAAACAAACTTTAGCTCATTATCCAATCATGAGAGTTCTATTTTTTTTTCACCTAACAATCTAGTTTTACCTAAAAATGGTTTGACATTGTTCGCAAAATTAAATTTTTGTCAAAACCAAAATGTTCTTTATTATATTAATGTTTTACTTAATGTCAGCAATTTTAATCAAGCTTCTCTGTCAAGCTTTACTGACAAACCCTTTCTGAAATCCTTCTTTTCACAAACACAGAAAAAATCTTTGAAAACCGTTTGTGTTCGTACAAACCCTGAGTTGGTGACCACTGAACTAATGCCCAATGGGGATGGATTACAAAAAAAATCCAACTTGGAAAAAGCCAACCATATATGAGGTTGTCAAACATCATATTTCAATGGGTATGAAGCAGGAATGGGAGATATTTTTTATATATCTCACCATTGAATATGAATGAAAAAAATTAAATGAACTGGACTACTGAAAGGACTGTTGAATATTCGGAGTATCAAATGTATTTTTGGTTTTTACTGACTTTCACTCCAAAGATTACTTCATGCACACATCTTAAGATTATCAGTTACTCTATTTTATTGAATGGCTCTTCTTGTCTTGGCAGATGGTCTTGACAGCTTCAGGAATTTGAGCCACTGTACCTGGTTACATAGTATGGAGGAAGGCCCAAGTTCCAACTCCCTTCTTCTTGACCATGCTGAGGGCTTCCAAAGAAAAGAAGCGCTTAATACATTTGTAGATCAGCATGGCTGCAGTGGATGCCTCCTGAGCTGGTTATAGCACCTGGTGTTCCCAGACAATTACTCATCTAGGTAGTGACCGGGCTAGATCTTGCTTAACTTCAGTTATCATACAAGAACTGGTGAATCCAATCTGGTATAACTTCCACTATTCTATTTATATTATCATATATATATCATATCATTATCAATACTAATCAGCTGTGTCTTTTGTTTCAGAGAAGTCGGACAATTTTGAGGCATTATTTTAATCAGAGCTTCAAAGCCACTGAGGCTGCTCGCAGAATAGGGAATTGTAAGGAAATGAAATAATATCTGACTATACTGTCCCAAAATAGTTTAAGAATTTCAAGGGTGGTGACTTGTTCCATGAAATAAAGCCCAGAATTGAACAACCATCTTTTATTGATTATGATGGTTCTACTCATTTGGGCTAGGAGAGTATGTTGGTGCACTTTCAATTTCATGGCCATTTGGAATACATGATATGGTCTTGTGACCATTATATTTGCCATAAATGAAATTCATTTCTTATAACCACCTGAATGTTACATCACTTCTCAGGGTTTCTTAGAAAATGAGAAAATGAAAATGAATTAAAATGTAAGATAGATGAGAACCTGACCACCAGTGCTCAAAAACTTCTAGAAGAGAAAAAATCATCAACAGATACCATATAAAGAGCATTACATAAGATTTGAAAAATATGGAATCGATTGAAGAATTAAATTGATACACCCTAAGCATTATTTGACCAGCTTTTCCCTCCTAAATGCATGTGAAAATTTCATTTGTGAGATGAAAATGAAAATGAAATTAAAGTGAAGTTGTTCAAAATCATTGGAATTTTTGTTTACCAAACAAATTATGTTTGAGGCTGTCAAACATGATTATACTAATATTTAGCCAATATCAACCAAAACTTTCAACATTGGTTTTCTCAGTTTTCAAGTTGTCTGGCTGGTTTGCTATCAATTTCTATATTATGCATACAGGCTGTAAATTTAAACATTTACTCCTCAATTCCACTCAAAATAGGTTTTTAGTAGAGGGCTCGATTTGCAATGTTTTTTGATACATCTATAACGATGGCTTTTCCTTGGAGTGTATTTCTTGTCATAGAGCAAGGGAGGCAGGATTTGTGAGATATCATGAAGAAAGTCCTACAAATGATTTTCCCATAACTACTTCCTAATTTGTATCTTCATTACCATTGCCCACAGATATGAATACAGCACCAGTATCTAACTATACAGTCCCAAAATAGTTTAAGAATTTCAAGGGTGGTGACTTGTTCCATGAAATAAAGCCCAGAAGTGAACAACCATCATTTATTCAAGAGAATTATTTATTCAAATTTAGTTCTTATAAATAGTAATTGCCAAAGGATCTTGAAATTTATAGCAATAACAGCTCTTGGTATATACTTCATATACCAAAAAGCTTTTATCAAAAGTCATAAATGGAAAGGAATTATTTGAAAAATACAGTGGATTTAATGAGAGAACAGGGGTTTTTTGTCAGGTTTTTTGAAATTTTTTCACATGCATTTGGTAATATCGATCTTACTAAATGAAAAATAGCAAGGTTGCATCAGTTGCCAGACATACTAAAACATGTCAAAGTGTCTGCAGCCCTTGAACAACAAATTGTCAAGATGTCCCCCTCTGCAGTGTCAAGAGAACTGGGCCAGTCCAAGAGGGTAATTTCAAGAGTTTCAAAATTGTATGATGAAATAAAATCTTTTCTAAAAAAAGTAATTAAAAGACATACCAAGAATGATCCCTTTGCAGCAGGAATTTTGAGGTAAATCAAAGCTAATCTCAACAAGGAGGTGAGTTGCCATACATTGTCCAAATGATTGAATGAATTTGGTTTTAAATCTTGTGTCCCAGCCACAAAACTTATCATAAATAAACTAATTTTTTTTTCAAAAAAGAAGGCTACACTTGAATTTGCAGAATACATTGCTTGAAAGGATGAGATTAGTTTAAAAGATCATTTCAGCAATGAAAGTAAATTCAATTTAGTTGGATCTTTCTTCAATGTTGTACAGGCAACAGACATAAGCCAAAGTATGACAAAAAGTCTGCTAAGTTAGGAGGGGAAAGAGCCATGGGGGATGTTCTCCCCTGAAGCTGTTGGGAATATTGTAAGAATTAATGGGACACCAATCTTAGTGAACAAACATATCATTATTTCTCTACAAGCATCTCCCAACCAGTCAGCCATTTTTCTGCCAAACAATGCCCACCCGCCCTGCTGAACAAGCAAAAGATTTTTTTAAAGAAAAAATCATGGAAGTCATGAGATGGCCTGTACAAAGTGTCGACTCTGACTCCATTGGGAACTAGTGATGATAATAGGAGACTAGGCTTGGGAACTGAACCCTCAAAGATGTGCAAGAAATTTGTCATGTCCTGTGGGCATCAGTATGCTGAGGTTATTGCTTATAAAAGTTTCTATACTTCATGCTCATTGTTTCAAGTTGGATTATTCACAAACATTCAATTTTTGTTCTGTAAACTTCATCATGAAAATAATCTTGTGTACAAGTTCTCTCATTTTGTCCAAATGAGGTTTTCTTGAATAATTTTTGCATATTGACTTTCGATAAAAGCTTTTTCATACATGAAGGATATACCAAGAGCTATGATTTCTGTAAATTTGTAGATGCTATGGCAATTACCATTAATAGTACATTTGAATAAAACATCCTCTTATTTTGACTAGTACTGTATATTCTTGTTGTTGCTTACTGTTATGATTGTTTGTTTAGTTAGTCAAGAGTTAGCAGCCAACATCCTCTTGAACACCATTTGGTCAACTGCTGCACTTGGAATAACAATGACAATGTTGAGCAAACATAATTGACCTTATAACATGGTCCTTATGAATATAACCATATAATATTGGCCTTATGGACATGACCTTATAACAATGAATTCCCAAATATAACCTTACAAAACTTTATCCAGATATACTTGACACCTTCGGCTAAAAAAATAAATGTACGATTACATCATCCAACTAATCAAAATCTTTCTTTCATATTGCATTTTACAAGTATTTAAATGTATATAAGTGTTTACTGGTGTGTGCCAGAACTTATTATCAAAAAAATTACTTAAAATAATCTTTAAAAAAATGTACATTCAATCTAAAATTATCTAATACCAGCATAAGATTTGGACACTGTTGGTTTCAAAATGACCATAGAGACCAGAAAAAGAACAGCATATTTTTGGGGAAAAAAAAATGTTTTAGATCGTATCTCAAGATGTGCTCATGCCAATTTTCAAGGTGGTATCCCCAAAAATATGACCAAGGGTGCCTGAAGTCAAACAGACAGAGAGAAAGACATATGCCCCAAAACAAATACACTCTCAGACACACACACATATGTATACACTAACATACACACACATGCACATACACACAAACACACATTGATAGGCACTGGCACATAGTAACAGACACTCAAAGAGAGAAGATTCAGTAGCTTACTAGGCTGGTTGGTCAGACCATCTGTTGGGCTATAGGAACTCAATAGCATTAGGTTTTAAAATATCATAGTTTTGAATCGGAAGAATGCAATTCTAAAAAATACAATTCTAGACAATTATAGTGAATTCTATTGATGTTATCAGTCTATCGCAGATTTTACAAATTTGTCACAACTTACAAAAAAAGATTTGCCCTATGTCCACATATCCACTTGAATCTATCATAGTTCAAAATTTAGTAACGTAGTGCCACTTTAGACAGGTAATCATGATTTTTGCAAGAATTTGATATTTGGATAAATAATCAAAAATGATAACCATTAAGCATATATTCAAATTTCTTCTCTGTTATTTTGTCATCTAACTTTATTATGGGCTCATATGAAAATTTTCTGTCTGTTTGTTTTTCACTGATACATCTCATTAGTTGATTTACTTGCCTATTATGACATAACAATAACATCATAGATTACATCATAGAAACTCTTGAGACATAATGTCAGATAACATATCAAAACAGCTTGAGTTGAGTAGACACATTAGAATACTAGAATTATTAAAAAAGAAATTATCAAATAGAATAGCTTTGGGCTCCTTGGTGCTAATCCACACATATATGAGCTTGTCATTTTGAATAGGTTTATTCCAGTATAATTATAATTCATAAAATATAGCTAGTTTAATATGAATTGAAATTACGTAATTTATCAACTGCTAGTTATTATCCGAGAAAAAAGTTGATCGATATATTTAAATTTCTATGAGATAATTTTTTTTTTAGAAAACAAACTGTTGAATTCTTTGAATGGAAAAATTCATTGTACAAACAGTGGGTAGGAGATATTCCTATCAGCAAAATTGTTACCTTCAAGTGGTAGAGTGTTCATAGCTATGAGCAGAGAAACAAACAGAAAAGTCACCATGTTCAAAACATAGATAGATTGGCATTTATTAAAAGAAAAGTTTTTCCTTCAAAAATTTTTCATGATAGATAATGTCCTCTTGGATAGTGTAATGGTTAGCATGTCTACTTCACATGCAAAAGATCCAAGGTTTGATTCCTGGTATGAGCAAAGAGTGTGAAAAACTCTTCATTAGGACTAATTTCTCTATCCACTCTGCAGCTAATTGAGACCACTCTAAGCTGTGTGATTAGGGTCGAGGTATCCCTTCCATAATTACCAATAGGTAATGCTCCTAGATCAGAATACTGCATGAGCGTTACCTCTCCCAAATTGTGGAGAAAAAGTTGCTTTCCTAATGACATTGCAGAGTTTCCAAATTATGCTAGTGCTTATAGGCATCCCCCATTATAATGTGGGTGTTGGGGTCCAAGAAAGTCAAATGTGTTATAACCCATGCATGATCAATTTAGCTATTTTGAAGCTAGATTTAGCTATTTTCTATCCAATTCTAGCTTGTTTGGAGCTAGATTAATATTTTGGGGTCCACCATCCATCTACATTATTATGCAAAACAGCACTCTAACAAAACGCACTATAATGAACAGCATTATAATGGGGGAGAGCTGTACTACAAGGACACACAGCTGCTGATACTTCAGCTGCTTTTGCTTCTGCTACTGTTGCTGCTGCTGCTGTATGTCTGCGACTTGTAGGTTAGGTGACTGATTCACCTTAATCTTCATTTTTCTATTTTTGAAGGTTTGCGATTACGTGACACAAATGACATTTGTACGTTCACAAAAACTGAAATCTTCACCTTGCTTTCCAACGAGGTTTACCTTGATTAGTGTAGCTAATTTGTTCAAAAGTTTTTTTTATGATTCAAAGTCGCATTGTTTGAGGTTGTATTATAATTTTATCTGTTTTTTTTTTCAGCTGATCAGCAGCAGCAGCAGCAACATCTAGTTTGTCACACCATCTTATTTCCTGCCAGCCACAGTTTTGCATATGATCTCTGAGGATCCACAATGTGAAACGTAATGTCCAGTGCAGTGGTTGTCTTGCCATTTGAGTTTCCTAATGGATTCTATGATATCTCTGACTCCTGTTTTTTCTCTAACATACAGAGCTCTCTTGTGATCTCTCCATTTGGTGATGAACACGATTCTCTCCTATGCACATTGTTTAGTTCTCAGTTTAAAGGTCAATCTTTTGGTTAGCTTCCATGTTTCAGCTCTATAGGTAACTATCAGGAGGATGCATTAGTTGCATACCCTTCTTTTTAGACTAATGGGATTTTTGAAGATTTCATGGAGATTCGTTTCTGCTTATACTTAGTAACATTAATTTGTACAGCAATTCACTCAATTTCCAAACCTCAAGAGGCTGGTATCGAACCTCTGCTTCCAGACTCACTCAATTTCCCGGCCTCAAGAGGCTGGTGTTGAACTTCTGTCTTCAGACTTGGTTAATTTCCAAGCCTCAAGAGGCTGGTATTCAGACTCGCTCGATTTCCAGATTCAACATGATTCCAACGCCTGTTCTTGGAAAGTCTGAGATAAAGCACTGATTTTCTCCCCCTCTGGCCAAATCAGGTAACCCTGGTTTAGCCTCATCAACTAATTGCCTTGGCTTTGCTGGCTTAAACACTTTCCTACAAATGGAGTTAGGGTAAAGATCACTATGACATTTTAAAGTTTTTCTATTGATGCTTACAGAAAAGGCCATGAACTTTCAATCCTGATTTCATTCTGACTCTCCACATACCTTTAGCCATTGCTTTCTAGTTACTTTATTAGAAACTGTCAACCGAAGACTGTCGAAATAGCTTTCTCCATTTTTCAAGTTGGTCTGCCTGGCTATCTATATATACATCATGCCGTACTAATGAAGCTAGACATCTAAAAATTTACTTTTACAAAAAAAAATTTTTTTTCTTCTAAAATTTCCACGCAATATAGGTCCATAGTGGAGGCTTCAATTAGCAAAGTGAGTTCATGCTAAATTGGTCCTTCAGTAAGCTTATTTTTTGAAAATCCCAACATTTTAGTAATTACTGCCAAACAAAAGGTAAAAGAAGTAACTTATTCATTGATCACCACTTTTTCCAATTTTTGAATTGATTTCCCTGAGAGCGGCATGCTACCAAAAATGTCGTCCATGTGACAGTTTCTTTTGAGTGACTAACCAGACCTGTTCTTCAATATTTTCTTTTTTTAGTTTGAGTATATGGTCTTTATAAAGACATGTCTCTGTAAATACTCCCTTTGCACAGATGAAAAGCCGAGGCCTTTATCATGTATCTGTCTACACAACTACTTAAAAATATCCTCGATCTTGGAGATCAAAGCAGAAAAATGATGAAAAATAAACCTATCCAGTAGTGCTGATATTTTCAGTCAACCATCTTAACCTGCTCTGATTCTCCCATGTCTACTTTTGTGCTGGTACGATTTCCAATCCTCTTTGAGTAAGTAACAAGTAGGTACATCAATAAATTCATAGCTCAATGATAAAAAAAGCATTTAGCGTAAACAGCCAGGTTTGAACTTGGCTCACCAATTCCATTATCAGTGCCATCAACCATTATGCCACTCGCACCTTATATATATAGGTGTATATTTGATACCTTATATATTTATATATATGTACATATATATATGTATATCATCATCATCATCAGTCTTTTAACGTCCATCGTTAGACACTGACCTTCCCTAGGATTCGCCACAATTCTCTATCATGGGCGTCACGGAGCCAGTATTTCCTGAATTGGTCTAGTTCATCTCTCCATTTTGTGTTCTGTTGTCCTCAGTTTCTCATGTGATCTCTGGGGGATCCACGTTGTGAGAATGATGTCCATCGGTTGTCTTTCATTCTTGCAATATGGCCTGCCCATTGCCATTTGAGTTTTTTAATAGTTCCTATGATGTATCTGACTCCCATTTTCTTCCTTATGTACTGTGCTGTCTTATGATCTCTCCATGTAAGGTTGAGCATGATTCTCTCATGTGCACGTTGCATGCATCTCAGTTTGTAAATCTGTCTCTTGGTTAGGTTCCCTGTTTCAGCTCCATAAGTGATTATCAGGAGAATGCATATATATATATATATATATATATATATATATATATATATATATAGTGTACAAATCAGGGATGCAATACATAATATAATATAGTGTAATGCAATATCTGATGTACGATGAGTCATTTCATCATTCATCTGAAAAAGCCCAGACAGGGCAGAAACATAATCATTTTTGTGTAGTGAATCCCCATTGTACTATATGTATATATATATATATATATATATATATATATATATATATATATATATATATATATATATATATGTATGTATAAATATATAATTATGATTAAATAATTGTGTCATCCGCAGACAGCTGTTTCGTTGTATTACAACTCTTCAGTTTGGCTATATCCCATCCAGTACCATAAGGTAGGATCGAAACCTTCGCTTCAAACTCAGTGGCTGGCATCTTACCTCTGCCCTACACAGAACTGGACGGTCAGTAAGGTTGAATTTAAGCGATATATTTACTCACGCATATATTCCCCGTCCACCAGAGTGCTCTATTCCTAAGTTGGAAGGGACTATGGTAAAACAGCTGATGAACTCAATAATAAAGAATTTCATTAGAAATACAAATACTAATAAAACCAAATTACATGAAAGATAAACCTAAAATCATATAATAAACAGTTACAAGACCACTCTTTAGAATTATATGGATCAGATTAAAAGTGGCTTCAGTGATACACATTCATGAATACTTTGTGATTATACAGAAAAATTGATCTAAAAATGTGTTCTTTTTCAGCATTACAATATGAAGAGTTTACATGACTATATATATCTATATATATATATATATATATATATATATATATATATATATATATATTATATATCTATATCTATATCTATATCTATATATATATATATGTGTGTGTGTGTGTGTGTGTGTGTGCGTGTGAAACATTGGGAATTAGACAGACACAGGAGTAAAAGTCTATGGAGACTTTGTTTATAAATTGATTAATCCATAAATGAATTAATAAGTATGCTATACATGTTACAGGAGGGGGTTCCCATCTTCAGTAGCATGTGGTATGTGTCTACATTTCAGTGGTTAAAAGGTTTCCATATGAAATAAATTTTAACATCCAAAGTTTTGCTTTAGGAGCAAAGATGGAAATCAAGGAAGAGGATTCCTTTTGGGTCATCATGTATGTAGGATTTTGTTCTGTTTGTGGTGAAGTCTGTGTTGGTCAAGACTGGACAGTTTATGTCTGACAGAATGTGATACTTGCAGAGTGAATTTATCAGGAAATATATTTCGTTTGGCACCAGAATTGACCGAGTAGCAAATTGTTACAAAGGCATGGAACTTCAAAGTATCCAAGAATGAAGAGAGGAGGCAGATTTATAAAAATATAGACATAAACAGTTCCAAGAGGTGTCATGTAGAATGGATAGAGAGAGTAACGCTCAGGATGATGGAACAGGAACAGTCATGGTGTCTCGTGATCTGTACTCGCTGGGAATCTGCTCTCTCCAAGATAGGGATCCATTACCTTCTTATGGGGGATCTACACCCAATTGTTTGGCGGATCCACCTATGCTTTTTGGTGTCTCCACCCACATCCACTACACTTTTTGATATATCCACCCGCCCAGATGTGGCTTCTTCCGGTCAAAACATCTGTTGTTTCTCTGGCTGTCCATTCAGGAAAACAGAAGTAACATGTCCTTTTGTCAACACACTCGTCAGTGAGGGTTCCCAAAGATGTTTTTTTACATTTGCACATCCTGTTTATCTTTATCTGTGGACACCGGATGTAAGTTCAATCCTTTGACCTTTGCTTCTGCTATTTAACAAAATCGAAAAGCCAAATACGTAAATGAATGGAGAAAATGAGCGTCGTACACCACTCAAACTCCTGCTTATGGAGGGTGCTGTTAGCTCAGTTGGTTGAGCAGTGTCATGATGAGACTGCTTCCTGGTGGATTCAGTTTTGAGTCCCACACAATGCTCATTTTCTGTATTCACTCTCATGGTTGGCTGTTTGACTTGCAATTTGCTAATCAATTAATTCTGGTGTCGAACGAACTGTTTCTGAATAAATTATCTCTACAATTATTGCACACACACACATATACATACATATATATATATATATATATGTATATATATATTATTGTGTCATCCACAAACAGCTGTTTTGTTGTATTACAACTCTTCAGTGCAGCAATAGACTATCTATCATCCCATCCAGTACCACAAGGTAGGATCAAAACCTTCGCTTCAGACCCAGAGGCTGGCATCTTATCTCTGCCCCACGCAGAACTGGAGAGTCATTAAGGTTGAATTGAAGCGATATATTTACTACACACACACACACACACACACACACACACACACACACACACACACACACACACATATATATATATATATATATATATATATATATATATGTATATATATATTCTGATATTTTCTCTTTATTTTTTAACCTCCAATCAGCACTATTTGCTCACAGCTGAAGTGTAAGAGTAATCATTCCAAGTAAAAGTTGTAATAAAAAGCAACTGATAAATTCAGATGAAAATAAAACGTAATCACAAAAGAAAAAATAAGAATACATCCTTCAGACTGAATTTTTGAGATGAAGAGTCAGCACTATACATAGACCTTTTCAGACAGTTGTCCTCTTTTTGGTTCTTCTTCTGAATACAATGTTTCAGCTGCTGTAACCTGCAGCTTACCTCAGGTGAGTGTAGTGAACGGAGCGTGGGGGTGAGTATTCTGGTATTAAGGGACAGCAGTCCCCTTCAATGTGTAGGTAGACTGTCTTCATGTCCAGGTGGTGTTCTGTACTAGGATTTGGTCTCAATGACGCCTATTTTTGTAATTGTTTAGGGAGACTTAGAGAGGTTATTATATATATATATATATATATATATATATATATATATATATATATACATACATATATATATATATATATATATATATATATATATATATATATATACATACATATATATATATATATATATATATATATATATATATATATAGATACATATATATATATATATATATATATATATATATATATATATATATATATATATCCATCTGTTAGATTTTTTCATTCCTAGGAACTTCAGATATTTCAAGGTTGAAGTAACTACACAACCGCAACATCCAAACTCACCAGGAAATATAATACACCATCAGCCATTTCCTAAGTTGCTTTCAAAGCTCACAATTCCTAGCTGGTGCAATTTTTATACAAATTGTTAAGTGGAAATATTGGTCAAGGGAATTGTAATAGGAGAATGCTATACTGCTACTAATTTTGCAATTATAACCATTCTATATAATTGTTTTTATCATTATAAATATTTCTCCGTATGTGAATGTGTCTGGACTCTGACTTAATCTTTCTGACTTTTCCCAACATTTTACATTGCAAGTTGTCCTTATATCAATTCTTTTTGAAGAGCCTTTTCCAGAAAAAAAAACAGTTGCCTGGGTAAACATAGAACTAAACAAACAATAATTTGTAAATAAAAACTATTAAATTTACATACGAAACACAATTGTATTTGTTTTTTGTGGAGCCAGGGGGATTCTATTTACGAGGTAACTAAACTTCTGGACGGGACCCTTTCTTTCCGTCCATTGTGTGAAACTGCAGTTCCAAAATATTTTGATTACTTATTTTTACTTCATTGTGAAATCATTTCCCCATAAAACAATTTCTGGGGTGGGGGATGTTCTATTCATGATTTAACTATTCAACTGAACTGAACCCTCACTTTTTGTTAACTGAATGATTCTACAACTTTGAAATGTTTTGGTTAAAATAAATCCAACTGAAAAAAATTATTTTTTTAAAGCACAAATTTAAAAAAATTTTATTTTGGGTGACATATTCTTGATTTTGGCATTAAACTCAAATGGTATAGATCTTTTCTCGTATCTCAAAACACAGTCATTGGAGCAACACAAATAATTTCATCATGGGTGTGTCAATAGCCTGGCAGAGCCTATCCCTCTTCTGACTGGCTTGGAATCAAAGTCCTCCATTTCCTAGACTGGTTGTCAACCATGGCTAAAGAGTCTATGAGACGGTACACAATTTATTAAAAAAACATCCACTCACCATGTAACTCTAATGTCGTCAAAGTCAATTTTTCAAATTTGCACCATGATTTCAACGATTTATCATGTATATCATAGAAGATGAAAGGTGTGTATATGGGGTGAGAACTGTAAATTGTTTGAAACGTTGATGATATATCAATTTGTTGATGCATATACATGTATATGTAAAAGTGTATGTACTATAGTATTTATATATAGAAGTGCATATATTATAGTATTTATATATGGAAGTGTAAATAACGTAGTATTTATAAATAGAAGTTTATATATTACAGTATTTATATACAGAAGTGTACGTATAGTATTTATATGAAGAAGTCTGATATCGTATTTATACGTAGAAGTGTATGTATCATAGTATTTACTTATAGAAGAGTAAATAATATAGTAAATATATATAGAAGTGTATATATAGTATTTGTATAAAGAAGTACATATATTATAGTATTTATATCTAGAAGTGCATATATTACAGTATTTATTCATAGAAGTGTAAATAATATAGTATTTATATATAGAAGTGTATATATTACAGTATATATACATAGAAGTGTATGTATTATAGTGTTTATGTATAGAAGTGTATATATAACAGTATTTGCATAAACTTGGGGTATAAATATATCTTGAATACCTATCACTAAACATTTGGTATTTGGAAACTAAAACCTTTTAAGTAAGTGATTTCAAAATTTCCAAAACTCTTGTAAAGGAAGTATTCAGATGGACCTCTGTTTTAAGCCTTTAGTTTTTAAACTAATTAAAGAACTACCATAAAGAGCAATTTTTGACTTTTAAAGATCATATTTATCTAAAATGGATTATTTTAATTCAAATTTCAATATACAGCTGGGTCTGTGTGCAATAATCATGTTTTTTTGATAGCTGTGAGATGGATAATGATATTTCTCTGCAATAAGATTTGCCAGATGTCAGATTCAGAGGGAACACTGCTGTAGTCCCACAAACATTATTTGACAGACCCCAAAGGGTCCATTGACCCCAGTCTCAGAACTAATAAATCAATATGATAAACTGTATTCAAGTGTTCATAATAACTTACTGAAGCTTTAACCAGCATTATTTCAGATATTCATATGCCCACCTAAATTTATCAATGTTTTTATAAAACATTCTTGACAAATATAAGTAAATCTAAAGCCATGTAGTAGGTATAATAATCTAGCTTTTATTTAATGGCTAGCAATTAGAATGTAACAATTGAATTTTTGAATATTTCTGTCAGAGGAAAGAAAAATGTTTTTATTTTGTTAGGATCTAAAACTTGATATTCGTATATGATTAGAATAATTTGAAAAACAAAACACTGGTGGTCTGAAAATAATTACTAAAGAGCACTCAGAGAGCATACCACTGCAAACGCTATACACTGACTAAAAACTGAATGAAAATCAGTTCTTATATAGCTATGATGGAAAGAAAGTAACTGTGTGAGCTTCAATTTTCAATTTTCAGACTATAGTTGTAATATATGAGAAAATACTTTGCTGTTAAAAACAAAACCTTGGATCTGCCCTAAACTTAATCAATTCTTCCTTAACCCATGGGCCATGTGTCTACTAAGTATCATATATATTTATTGAGGACTTTCGGAGATATTATGGTGACAAACAGTCAAATATGAGTAAATACAAATACCTCTTCATTGGCAGAGATAAATGAAGGCTCCTAAAGTGGAATTAGAGCCAAATATTAATTTTTCCTGGTTGTTTCTCCACTATTTAGACTGCATAATGTCTCATGAGATTTTTAGAGCATTACTAATGAGAGAAGAGTGGCTATATGCATACAAAACATAGAAACTATTGATATGTCAGTTTATTTATACATCATTAAATCTGTAATATATTGGATATAAAGTGAAAAATGGCTGATTAGTTGGCAAGGTGCATTTCTCAATAAATATTTGGCTCACAATGAGAGAGTTTGACAGATGTAACTGAAGATAGGAGCAGTTTAACTTGACATTTATTATGTATATATTACTGCTTCTGTATTTAGAAGGGGCTGGGAGAAAGATGATATATCTAAAGGTGTATGATACATCTATGTAAGGATACTTATGTGGATATTTGCATACACACACACACACACACACATGTATATATTTATATACATATATACACAATATATGTGGTACAAATCAGGCTAGCAGTATAACATAATATAATAATATATCAATAATATAAAGCCACTTCTGAAATGCAATGGATTATTTCATAGAATGCTCGATACATACGACATTTTACCCTTGAAGTTAAGTTGTTTTAGAGTAGAGCTGGAAATGCCAAAATACCTAGGTCAAGATAGAAACTACTCCCAGACCACTACTAAGCATCCTTGCAGAGATTACCCCTATATGGAGTTCACACCCCCTGATAAAATGAATATCCTAATTGATAATTGTGTCATCCACAGACAGCTGTTTCATTGTATTACAAAGCTTCAGTGTGGCTATAGACAATTCAGAATCCCTTCCAGTGCCACTAGATAGGTTCAAAACCTTTATTTCAGACCCAGAGGCAAATGCTCTATCCCGGCCCTACTCAGAACTGGACAGTCAGTAGGACTGAACTAAGCGATATATTTATTTACACATAATTCCCCATATGCCAAAGTGCTCTATTCCAGAGTTGGAAGAGCATTGCATATGAAGAGCATTACATATGAAGAGCATTGCATATGAAGAGCATATATATATATATATAGAGAGAGAGAGAGAGAAAAAGAGAGAGAGTGACTAAGCTTTTGCTTGAATCAAATTACTTACAATAGTGAGCAAAACGGAATTGATGAGAAAATAAAGAAATAAGCCTCAGGTGGAATCAAATAACACCTTTAACTCAACCCTCCCTCTCCAATTGCTGGCCAGTTTTTGTTTCTGTCTCGTAAGAACTACGGCCACCGTTCATGGACGAGAGGGAATGAGTTGAGATGTTACTTTGACCTCTGTCTGCCGTCAGAGTCCTGGTGGCTCAATTGGTTACTCTAAATCAATACTGAATTGAAAAAATGAAGTAGCATTAAAATTCAGACACTGCTCACAATTTCTATTAAAAACATAATTTAACACCCCACATACTGGTACTCTAAAAATTAACCAACATAACTATATATTCCCCTTGTTATTATTCATAATAGTAGTAGCTGCATTACTATTAACATTAACATTATTAATATTTCATACCTCCAGCTACTTTGAGAAAACCCAATCATCTTTTCATAATTATCATAGATATGTACAAATATACCAAACCTAGAAGAATTAAACTAACAACTGAGGTCATATAAAAGTGAACCATAACACCAGGAAATAGATTTAAGTAAGAATAAAATGAATTACTCTCAGAGAGGAAAGGTATCACAAAGAGCTGGTGTTTTAATAACATACTGATAAGGAAAATGCTTATAGTACCTTCTGAAAATTTATAATCTATAACTACCAGACAATAAAGTATCTACACAATGTAAAACAGAAAAACATAAGAAGCAATGACCAACAACTAAACAAGAAGAAGAAAGAAGAAAAAGAAAAGATATATAAATAGATTAAGAGGAAGGTTCTACAACATAGAAAAATAGAGAGCCTCCGAAAAATACCCTAAATAGGGATCTGAAATAAATTGAATCATTCGAATAAAGGCAGAGACATAAATGTGTTTGTTTAGCAAATCATATATTTCATCATATATATATGTATATTGAGCTCTGTATCTTTAAAGACAACAACAAATCTTACCAATATATATATATATATATATATATATATATATATATTTATTCATTGATCTTTTTATATATAGTTAGAAAAGAATTGTTGTTGTATTTAAGTTTACAGTGCTCAATATACATATATATATATATATATATATACATATATATATATATATATATATATATATATATATATATATATATAAGATTCGTTGTCTTTAAAAATATAGTGCTAATAACAAATCTTCCCTATACACACACACACATATATATATATAATTATATATATATATGTGTGTGTGTGTATGTGTGTGTGTGTATATGTATGCAGGGAAGATTTGTTGTTGTCTTTAAAAATACAGTGCTTAACATTAATGAAAATAGAGCTATATAATTGAAGAAATTAAAATACAAGATATATTCCAAAAACAAATCTATTTCATTGTATTGTGTACTATTTACCATTTATTGCACTTCTCAGTTGGGTGAAATGATTTTATATTTTCTGTCACAGTGTTTTGATCTTTTAAAATTTCAAAAATAATAGAAAGATTCTTATTTAAATGAAAATGGGCTTTTTGTTTCCATAATTTCAATAACTAGGCATAATGCTTGTTGCTGAAAAGTGTGTTGGGCAGGAAGTGTTGACATTCACAGGTATATATCCTTGTAATTTATATATATATATATATATATATAAATTACAAGGATGTATACCTGTGAATGTCAACACTTCCTGCCCAATACATATATATATATATATATATATATATATATATATATATATATATATATATATATATATATATATATAATGGAGTAAAAATTTGTTTGCTACACAAATATGTTTATGTTTCTGCCCTCTTTGGGCTTCTTCATGATTTGGTTTATTTTAGGTTCCTGCTTAGGACATTGAGAGGGGTCTGTTTTTTATCTTCCTTTTATTCTATTTATGTATTTTTATATATTTTTGTTTAGCGTTTGGTCATTGCTTGTTATGTTTTTTGTTTTATTTAGTGGGAATGCTATACTTGTTTGTAGTTATAAATGATATATCGGGAGGGTATCATACTTTAAGCTCTACTATAAATCAAATTAATGTTTAATGTTCAATGTTGAACGTATTGAGCCCTTTATGGAATAAACCCATCATACATCGGATATTTTATAATATCATATCATATGATATTATATAGCATTGCTGAGTTGTATTGTGTATACATATAATATATATATATATATATATATATATATATATATATATATATATATATATATATATGTATGTATATATATATATATATATATATATATATATATATATATATATATATATATATATATGTATATATATGTATAGATATCTGTGTGTGTATATATTGATCCTTCATCATCAAATACATTTTTATGGTAACCTATTGGACATCACGACTCACGACATGGATCCCCCGAGATCACATGCGCAACCGAGGCCGGCAGAATATTAGATGGAGAGATGAGCTAGACAAGTTCAGGAAGTACTGGCTCCACGACACCCATGATAGAGAAGTGTGGCTAATCCTGGGGAAGGTCTATGTCCAACGACGGATGTTAAAAGACTGATGGTGATGATGATGATGATGTAGGTAAGCCCCTTGTTCCAAAAAAATTAAATGACATGTAGTATAGAATAACATCCATATCCAATACATTATGATAGAACCCAATATAAATAACAAATTACGTAGGCTATATATTGAAAACATAGCTTGAAGGAGTGGGGTTGATCAATACTGCTGGCATGCCATGTTAATAAAACTGTTTTGTTTTTAAAATCCCCCAATCAGCTACATGGGAAACAACTGATGACCTCATCAGGAGAAAATTTACCCAAAGTATCATAGTATCAAAAAATGTGTAAAACATGAAAAAAATGCTGAAGAAACTAACAATTGCATTAATAGATATTGAAAGATGAGTGAATCAAAAAATATCTTTCAAAAAAGTTTTTAATGTTTTGTGTTGTAAAACTTTCTAGACTATATATATATATATATATATATATATATATATATATATATATATATGCATATATATATATATATATATATATATATATATATATATATATATATATATATATATACATATATATATATACATATATATATGAGACAGATAGGAAGAAATGAATTACATGTAACCAATATCAAAGCCAACAGAGAGCAGTGGAAGATGTACTTCAAGGGAGTAAATTTCAAGAACAAAAGAAACAATTAGATGAGAGATCTTGGTTGATGTTTAAAAATACATTAAAGTGAAACATCACCTTTCTTAAGAGACAACCCCCAATGGATAATGACAGCCAGGGACAAACCCCTGGTTTCTGTTCCATGCATCAGCTTAGTGATCCTTGCAAGTCCCCAATCTGATCAAGACCAGGATTTTTCATGACCACCCCCTTGGCAGGATGCGAGTCCTTCAAAGGGATACTTCCACCCTGATCTCAACTTACGGTGTATTCAATTATTCAATTCAATTATTAAGTGCAAAGGGAAAGTTATCCTGATGGAGAGTTTCCACACTCTTCAATTAGACAGAGAATCAAACCCAGGACCTTCTGTGTGTGAGGCAGACATGATAACCATTACACTATCCGAGCAGACAAAAAATACATTGCTAATCAGGAATAGAAATGAGGGACGAGGATACACAAGGATATTGCGTATATCTGCTTCTCAATTTCCACGACTTTCATGTGTTCAATGTCTACTTATAGAGACATTTCCATATATTTAGTTCCTAAAAGCCAGCCTCTCTGTATACCTAGTTTACAAAACTATTTCCATCATTGTTACTAATGATACATCAAAGGTATGAGATGGTTATTAATAAGGAGAAGAAGACTAAAAAAATGAGTAGTCTGGCAGTCTGGTTAGTAACTCAATAAAATCCGTCATGTGACCAACATTTTTTGACAGCATGCTGTGTTAGGGGTAATCAAACAAAAAAATGGAACAAGGAGTGATCAATGAATAAGTTACTTCTTTCTTTGGGTCACTAAAAAAGTTTGAATTTTTAGAAAACAAATGGGAACAAACTAGTGACCAATTTAGAATATACTTACATTACAAATTGAAACCCCCTAAAAACCTATGTGGGGGATTTCAAAAAAAAAAAAATTTGTTTCTTCTAGACATAATAAGGAGTAAAAGTTTTAAATTACAACCCTCTAGCCCCATTGGTGCAGCCAGTACATGTGATACATCCATAGGTTGCCAGAACAACTCAAAAACTAAAGAAACCTATGTTAACAGATATGATGACAGTTTTGGTTGATGGCATCTAACATAAGTTGAAAGAGTTTTCATTTAGTTATCCCTCTTCCATCATTATTACCAGTTTCTTAACGTCCGTCATTGGACATAAACCTTCCCCCGGATTCGCCACACTTCTCTATTGTGGGCGTCGTGGAACCAGTGTTTTCTGAATTTGTCTAGCTCGTCTCTCCATCTAATAATCTGCCAGCCTCAACTGCGCATCTGATCTCTGGGGATCCATGTTGTGAGTCGAGATTTTTAATCCTAACCCTTTCCCTAACTCCAATCCCAACCTCAACACCTCATAGTCACTATTTAAATCCGATGTGCAAATTACAAAGCCCAAAATTGTGCACTGAATTCACATTTTTTAGTTTCCTAAGGTCTTGGGAGAGGCTATGCAGGCCAGCCTCTGGGTGAGCATGGGTCTGTGCAGGTCTACCCAAAACTGTGTACAAGCCTCATTGGGGGTGATTCAAAGCATCAAAGGTGGTGATTTGGATATGAAAAAATGTTAAAACAGTTTTTTCCTGAAGAATGGCTGCAGATACCGTTGTCTGATATGAAAAGATCCTCAACCATTTACATCCACAAGAATCTTGTAAAGGGTTTGTAAAGGCTGTGTTGATCTGGGGTGATCAATTAAAAGATAGGGAAATGAATGATCTTACTTCTCTCTCTCTCTCTCTCTCTTTCTCTCTCTCTCTCTCTGATGAATGAATGGTACTTCTCTCACATTTTGTTGGACAGTGATCATTAGAAAGTCTTCAAATTGACCCAGCTCCCTGTTAAAAACCTATTTAAGGCAGGATTTTCAAAAAAACAAAAAAACAAAAAAGCTTTTTTTCTTAACATATTAAGGAGTAATCATTTAAATTCTCATCTCTTTAGTTCCATTAGTGCGTCCTCTATGCATGATATATATATATATAGTCAGCCAGTCAGCAGGATCAATTTGAAAACTGGAAAAACCTATGTTGACAGTTTTGGTTAACCGTTTCTAATATAAAGGAATAGAAACTATAGATAAAAGATGACCGTTTGCCTGTCTTTCTGTCTGTCTAATTGTGTACTTAATGTATGTACTTGAAATAGTCTTTTTTTGACAATAGTTAAGTGCATCATTAAGCCAGCTTCAGTTTAGTTAGGGTAAAACTAATGAGAAAATTGGCTGTTAAATTTGGTATGACCAATATCAGAATAAAGGATATTTATAAAAAATATTGATATTCTCAGATGTGACCTTCTTTTCTCTCAGGCTTTTCCATGAAACTCTAACCAAGAAGAATTTTTTTAACACCAAAAGAGGTTTGAATTTTTAATTTTTGGCCATGTAGTCTACTTTTACTGTGGATGAAGTCAGCATTTTCTTATGAGGGCATTTTGATCAATGAACATCCATATCCACTATATCTATATCATTCTGGATTCTATAGACTTCCAATGGGTCAGCACATTTTCTTCTGTATTCCAGGATCTCTAAATTAAGTTGTTTTAATCTTTCAGTGTAAGATATATTTCCCAATCTCAGAATGATCTTGGTGGCTCTCCTCTGTACTTTCTCTATAACATCTGAGTTGCATATTCATGTGAGAAGACCATATGCGAGAAGTAAACACTGAATGGAGACATACCAAAGAT